>CM059194.1:82504438-82552286 GCA_030323885.1 Branchipolynoe longqiensis | reverse complement strand
AGAAAGTGTGCACACCACCTGACAATCACAAGCTAAGCCCGTGTATATAAAAAAACAACTATTGGCAGGTAGAAAGTGTGCACACCACCTGACAATCACAAGCTAGGCCCGTGTGTATAAATAAACAACTATTGGCAGGTAGAAAGTGTGCACACCACCTGACAATCACAAACTAGGCCTGTGTGTATAAATAAACAACTATTGGCAGGTAGAAAGTGTGCACACCACCTGACAATCACAAGCTAAGCCCGTGTGTATAAATAAACAACTATTGGCAGGTAGAAAGTGTGCACACCACCTGACAATCACAAGCTAGGCCCGTGTGTATAAATAAACAACTATTGGCAGGTAGAAAGTGTGCACACCACATGACAATCACAAGCTAGGCCCGTGTGTATAAATAAACAACTATTGGCAGGTAGAAATTGTGCACACCACATGACAATCACAAGCTAGGCCCGTGTGTGTATAAATAAACAGGGTTAGGGCTAGGGTTAGGGTTAGGGTTAGGGTTAGGCCCGTATGTATATAAATAAACAACTATTGGCATGTACTATGTAGAATGCAAAGAGATACTTCATGTTATTTCAGTAAACTATTGGTATTGCCTAACACTAACCTACTGGCACGCAGAACCTGCTAACAGACAGATTACAGGAACCTATTGGTATTGCCTAACACTAACCTACTGGCACGCAGAACCTGCTAACAGACAGATTACAGGAACCTATTGGTATTGCCTAACACTAACCTACTGGCACGCAGAACCTGCTAACAGACAGATTACAGGAACCTATTGGTATTGCCTAACACTAACCTACTGGCACGCAGAACCTGCCAACAGACAGATTACAGGAACCTATTGGTATTGCCTAACACTAACCTACTGGCACGCATAACCTGCTAACAGACAGATTACAGGAACCTATTGGTATTGCCTAACACTAACCTACTGGCACGCAGAACCTGCTAACAGACAGATTACAGGAACCTATTGGTATTGCCTAACACTAACCTACTGGCACGCAGAACCTGCCAACAGACAGATTACAGGAACCTATTGGTATTGCCTAATTTGGGGGTTTGGTTTGTTTGGGGTGTGGTTGGTTGGTTGTACACTACAACTGGCACGCAGAACCTGCCAACAGACAGATTACAGGAACCTATGTATTGCCTAACACTAACTTACTGGCACGCAGAACCTGCTAACAGACAGATTACAGGAACCTATTGGTATTGCCTAACACTAACCTACTGGCACGCAGAACCTGCTAACAGACAGATTACAGGAACCTATTGGTATTGCCTAACACTAACATACTGGCACGCAGAACCTGCCAACAGACAGATTACAGGAACCTATTGGTATTGCCTAACACTAACTTACTGGCACGCAGAACCTGCTAACAGACAGATTACAGGAACCTATTGGTATTGCCTAACACTAACCTACTGCCACGCAGAACCTGCCAACAGACAGATTACAGGAACCTATTGGTACACAGATTACAGAGACTTCATGACAAGCAGATTACAGACAAGTATTCTAATTACCCGTGTCACTTTGCACGTGACGCCTAGACCTAATTGAGCCCAGTTGGTCGGTGTCAGCACGAGTGTGTGGCTTTTGGGCGATAATTGCCACCTTTGCTGATGTATGGTAGGTATGCTTACAGCATGGGTGGATGCACTCCACGCAGAGTGAATGGCTTTTTATATGTATAGCTATATATATACATATTTATAAATATATAAATATATATATATATATATTTATATGTAACAAGAAAAGGCCATCGACATTAATTTTGTCAAATGTATGCCAGCTACGGACATTAGTAATATGGTCACTTGTCTTACTGATAAGTCAGCGATCAGTATTGGGATGGGCAAGTACCTACTATTACATGTACATACATCCGGGAAGAGTCTAGGAAGGGTGTGTAAAGGCTAATAACATACCATGCTGATCCAGGCTTATACAGTTATAGCCTATCGTGTTGATACATGTTTACAGCCTATCATATTGATACAGGCTTACTTAGTTATACTTATAGCCTCCGATGCTGATAAATGCTGATAAATGCTGGTAAATGCTGGTAAATGCTGGTAAATGCTGATCAATCAATCAATCAATAGTTCCATCCTCTAGTCGAGGGTTGGATGCAATGGTTCTCCACTTGTCCCGATGTTGTGCTGTTCTGATAGACTGTGAATAATTCAAGCCTGTCCACTGTGAAATATTTGTAAACCATGATGTTCTTGGTCTCCCTCTCCCTCTGCTGCCATTCACCTTCCCTTCCAACAATGTACGGTATATTGAACTCTGACGAATGATGTGGCCAAAATAAATAAGTTTCTTTGTCTGTATAGTGGCAAACAAGCTTTTCTTATTTTTAATTTTTCTGAGAACTTCTTTGTTGGTGATCTTCTTTGTCCATGATATTTTCATCATCCTTCGATAAGTCCACATCTCAAATGCTGCTAAACGTTTGTACATTTTCTTAGAGATTGTCCATGTCTCTGCCCCATACATTAGAGTAGACCACACATAACACTGAAGAATACGCTTCCTTGTTTGTATTAATATCTTACTTGATGTTAACACTCTATACATTTTGGAGAATGTTGTTCGGGCTATTGTTATCCTTCTTTTAATTTCTTCCTCACATCTCCCATCATTTGTAATCTTTTGTCCGAGATATATGAATTCGGATACTTGTTCTATGTTTGTGCCATCTATGGTTATATTGACATTTGGTTTATCTGTCTTTTTACTTATAACCATTGTTTTGGTCTTCCTGGCATTCATCTTCATGTTGAATAGTATTCCAGCTTTATTGATTCTATTCACTATATCTTGTAGGTTTTTCTCACTGTCTGCTAGTATTACACTGTCATCGGCATATCTAAGATTGTTGACGTTCATGCCACCTATTGTCACTCCCTTGCAATCTTCAATGTGTCTGAAAATCATCTCTGTGTACAGGTTAAATAGACATGGTGACAATACACACCCCTGTCGAACTCCTCGTTTAATCATAACTTCATCCGATAGGCCCTGCTCCATTTTTATAAATGCACGTTGTGTCCAGTATAAGTTCACAATTAGTTTAATGTCTTTGCCATTGACACCAATATCTTGTAAACATTTGATTAACAGTTCATGATTGACTCGGTCAAAGGCCTTCTCATAGTCAAATGCTGATAAATGCTGGTAAATGCTGGTAAATGCTGATAAATGCTAGTAAATGCTGGTAAATGCTGGTTAAATGCTGATAAATGCTGGTAAATGCTGATGAATGCTGGTCAATGCTGGTAAATGCTGATAAATGCTGGTAAATGCTGATAAATGCTGGTCAATGCTGGTAAATGCTGGTTAAATGCTGATAAATGCTGGTAAATGCTGATAAATGCTGGTCAATGCTGGTAAATGCTGATAAATGCTGGTAAATGCTGATAAATGCTGGTAAATGCTGGTAAATGCTGGTCAATGCTGGTAAATGCTGATAAATGCTGATAAATGCTGGTAAATGCCGGTAAATGCTGATAAATGCTGATAAATGCTGATAAATGCCGGTAAATGCTGATAAATGCTGGTAAATGCTGATAAATGCTGGTAAATGCTGATAAATGCTGATAAATGCTGGTAAATGCCAGTAAATGCTGATAAATGCTGATAAATGCTGGTAAATGCTGATAAATGCTGATAAATGCTGATAAATGCTGGTAAATGCTGGTAAATGCTGATAAATGCTGGTAAATGCTGATAAATGCTGAAAAATGCTGGTAAATGCTGGTAAATGCTGATAAATGCTGGTAAATGCTGGTAAATGCTAATAAATGCTGATAAATGCTGATAAATGCTGGTAAATGCTGATAAATGTAAGACTGTCACCCTGACTGGGGTGTGTTACTGTTAGTCGACCTTTAATGTAAGACTGTCACCCTGGCTGGGACATGTTAGTCGATCTTTAATGTAAAACTGTCAACCTGGCCTGGGATTATTAGTCGACCTATAAGGTAAGACTGTCACCCTGACTGGGGTGTGTTAGTCGACCTTTAATGTAAGACTGTCACCCTGACTGGAGTGTGTTAGTCGACCTTTAATGTAAGACTGTCACCCTGACTGGGGTGTGTTAGTCGACCTTTAATGTAAGACTGTCACCCTGACTGGGGTGTGTTAGTCGACCTTTAATGTAAGACTGTCACCCTGACTGGGGTGTGTTAGTCGACCTTTAATGTAAGACTGTCACCCTGACTGGGGTGTGTTAGTCGAGCTTTAATGTAAGACTGTCACCCTGACTGGGGTGTGTTAGTCGACCTTTAATGTAAGACTGTCACCCTGACTGGGGTGTGTTAGTCGAGCTTTAATGTAAGACTGTCACCCTGACTGGGGTGTGTTAGTCGACCTTTAATGTAAGACTGTCACCCTGACTGGGGTGTGTTAGTCGAGCTTTAATGTAAGACTGTCACCCTGACTGGGGTGTGTTAGTCGACCTTTAATGTAAGACTGTCACCCTGACTGGGGTGTGTTAGTCGAGCTTTAATGTAAGACTGTCACCCTGACTGGGGTGTGATAGTCGACCTTTAATGTAAGACTGTCACCATGACTGGGGCGTTAGTCGACCTCTAAGGTAAGATTGTCACCCTGACTGGTGCGTGTTACTCGACCTTTAGGGTAAGACTGTCACCCTGACTGGGGTGTGTTAGTCAACCTTTAAGGTAAGACTGTTACCCTGACGTGTTAGTGGACCATTAAGGTAATACTGTTACCCTGACATGTTAGTGCACCTTTAACTGAGTTAAGGTAAGACTGTTACCCTGATGTGTTAGTGGAACTTTAAGGTAAGACTGCCACCCTGCCTGGGCGTGTTAGTGGACCTTTAAGATAAAACTGTTAGTGTTACCCTGACGTGTTAGTGGACCTTTAAGGTAATACTGTTACCCTGACATGTTAGTGCACCTTTAACTGAGTTAAGGTAAGACTGTTACCCTGATGTGTTAGTGGAACTTTAAGGTAAGACTGTTACCCTGACGTGTTAGTGGACCTTTAAGGTAAGACTGTTACCCTGACGTGTTAGTGGACCTTTAAGGTAAGACTGTTACCCTGACGTGTTAGTGGACCTTTAAGGTAAGACTGTTACCCTGACGTGTTAGTGGACCTTTAAGGTAAGACTGTTACCCTGACGTGTTAGTGGACCTTTAAGGTAAGACTGTTACCCTGACGTGTTAGTGGACCTTTAAGGTAAGACTGTTACCCTGACGTGTTAGTGGACCTTTAAGGTAAGACTGTTACCCTGACGTGTTAGTGGACCTTTAAGGTAAGACTATTACCCTGACGTGTTAGTGGACCTTTAAGGGAAGACTGTTACCCTGACGTGTTAGTCGACCTTTAAGGTAAGACTGTCACCCTGACGTGTTAGTCGACCTTTAAGACTCATGTACTCCTGACACCAGCACCCTTTATTAACACCCCCCCGTCTGTACACCACGCCGTTCCTCGGGGCGACGCGCGCCCTGCTGAGACTCAAATGTGATTAGCATATTGAGACAGGGCGAGGCTAATAATGACCAAGTCTGTCATTAAATCATTAAAGCCCACACAACGCGCTCAGTCAATCTCCAACACAACACATTCTCCCCCACAGCGCCTACACAGCTCGCTCAGTCACTCTCCCCCCACAACACACTCTCCCCCTCAGACCCACACGGCGCACTCACAGTCAATCTCCCCCACAACACATTCTCCCCACAGCACCCACACGGACACTCTCCCCCACAACACCCACACGGACACTCTCCCCCACACGGACACTCTCCCCCACAACACCCACACGGACACTCTCCCCCACACGGACACTCTCTCCCACAACACCCACACGGACACTCTCCCCCACAACACCCACACGAAGCTCTCGTCCCTGTTGCTAGTTTCCATGGTATCTCTTCACGTATGATTATTATTGATACGTAGATCTGTCAGGCAAGGTAGAGTGGTTGGATTCAGGCAGATTTAACGCTTTGAACCCCACGACAAGTGCCACACGGCAAGTGGCACTCAACTCACTCAACTCACCCGACTGCCCGAAAGTGCACATGCATATTGTATACAAGTTGTTTATAACTTATATATGTTCTACCCATATATATATGCGTACAATTGATGCTGACAGAACGTTGATAGTTGTTATACTTTATATTTATACATGCCATGATTAATGCTTACAAACACCGGTCTGCATTTGTATGTAGTCTTTATACGCAGTGTGTTCAAAGTCACGTGACCATTGCGCTGGTGAGGTGGGGGGAGGGGGTGGGTGGTGGCAATCATGTCGCCCCAGGGCTCACACCTGGGAGGGGCATCACACTTAGCACCTGCTGGGCACACCTTCCTCGCACCAACAGGGCCACATCGGCTAACATGTTGATGTTGGGGCTGGGGGGGGGGGGGGGAGAGAAAATGGCAAATATCGCCTACAGCAGGATTCGAACAAACACCTTGCATTCCGGGCTAGGATGCTAACCATTACACCAGGCAGGCTCTCTGATGTCATCACCCTATCCAAGCCGACATATCTATGAGGTGTGCTAACCATTACACCACCTAGGCTCCCGTGCATCGCGCATAGATCGGGGTTCGAACCCACATTTTACCAACCTGGTGTAAAAATATACGGATTTTCGGTTAAGAATTATATATTGGCAGAGAGCATTATTATTCTTGGATATCGGAGTGGGAATCAGGTTGCGTAAACTAAAAGTAATAAGATCCCACTCCCATGGTACATGATACTGAGTGAGGTAAACTATATGTTGTGGATTATGAGTGGAGTTGATGGAAATGTACATGATGCTGGGTGGTGTAGACTATCTGTTATATATGATGTTTGGAGTTAATGAAAAGATTTCCTTTGCAAGAAACTACATGATTATTGAAATGTTCTCTATGTGTTCATAAAGAATACAATTGGAGGGAAAGAACAATGGTACTATATATATCTATATACATATCTGTAACTGTACGCAACATCCTGTCCACCCAGGACCACCGACTGACCCACCTGCCTAATTTGCATATGTATAGAGGCACCACCTGCAGCTGGTTTGAGTGACAGCCCCTACTGGGGGTGGCCACCCACCCAGTCTGTGGGGAGTGTCTGATTGGCTGGCTGGGGAATGTCTGGTCACCTGACTCCCTTGGCCTATCCTGACCACACACTAGTCTCAATTAAGTAATTATTCAAAATTCTGCTTCTGAGACACTGAAGAGAATCACTCTCATCCTGGCTCTTGAGCGAGACACACCTACTTTCGAGCAGGAACCCCAGACACTCTGTCTGATGCTACCTAAATTCAGCTATTCCTGTCCCATGGGCTGTAGGCACTGCTTTCTGTATACAGGCTAACATGACAATGAGACATAGTGTGGACAGTATATGAGGAGTGCAGGTGCTAGGTCACATGTAAGGGGGATGACAGGAGTTGCTGCCAATAAAGCACAACTTATTCACTGTTCATCCTTGTGACTGGTTTTCCTTCCTCTTTCCAGACATGGTTAAATTGATTAGGCTGATTGCATCACAGGTGAAATGAAGGGGGAGAGTTTTGTAATTACATAGGGTGCTCACAGCGGCAGAGCACTCGTGTTTTTATACTGGGATCAGCGTCCAAACCATTATCACACCTCGCCTTCATGATGCAATCACCAGAGCGATATGTATCTGTTTACGTGGCTATTTACATGAGGGCAGTGCAAGATTCACCCATCGGCATCTTATATACATGTCTGTTGGCGTTTTACATCCTCAAAACACCAAAGGGCATGTCAGGAGGGGTAGTGACTCACTCATGGCAACTTTATACTGCTGCTCCACAGTGAGACCAGGCCACCGGCACCATCACCTGATTCCCCACTAAGTCACATTATCCTTATACTAAACTAAACAGTCCTTGCCTGATGCCAGTAATGCCTCATGCCAGTAATGCCTAATGCCAGTAATGCCTCATGCCAGTAATGCCTCATGCCAGTAATGCCTCATGCCAGTAATGACTCATGCCTCATGCCAGTAATGCCTCATGCCAGTAATACCTCATGCCAGTAATGCCTCATGTCAGTAATGCCTCATACCAGTAATGACTCATGCCAGTAATGCCTCATGCCAGTAATGCCTGATGCCAGTAATGCCTCATGCCAGTAATGCCTCATGCCAGGCTCGGTAGTGAAAAGTGTCAATTTGGTAAATCATTGGTTTGACCCAGTTGGGATTTACAATGGGTTTTTTGGGACCCAAATAAAGCTATCGATATAGGGGGTGGTCGATCTGTGGAGTGGTCGGTATAGAGAGGTTTTATTGTATATGCATATTATATATATAAATGTATATATGTACTATAATACACGTGTAGCATTACCCTGACTGGTCGCACACCAAGGTAATGATTAGTGTCGCCACCTGTCGGCTTCCAACACACAGGGCGCCATCCCATAATACAGCGTGGGTCGTCACCTGTTATTTATATCCGCATAATGGGTTATACAGCACGTAGCGTCAGCGCTACGTGTACGTGTCGACTGCTGGCTGCGGAGCGACATGGGTGAACATGGGTGACAATTAGTCGTCTCACTGTGTGGTACTTAGTGACACCGGCTCTATTTGCAGGGATGTGTGGTGACTTGTTGGTCACATGGCGCCGGGTGCGGCTCTATTTGTGGGGATGCGCTGGGACTTGTTGGTCACATGGTACCAGACCGGGCTCTATTTGTGGGGATGTGTGGTGACTTGTTGGTCACATGGCACTGGGCCGGGTTATATTTGCAGGGATGTGTGGTGACTTGTTGGTCACATGGTGCTGGGCCAGGCTCTATTTATGGTGATGTGGCGCCGGGCCGGGCTCTATTTGTGGGATGTGTGGTGACTTGTTGGTCACATGGCGCCGGGCCGGGCTGTATTTGTGGGGAAGTGTGGTGACTTGTCGGTCACATGGCGCCAGGCCGGGTTCTATTTGCAGGGATGTGTGGGGACTTGTTGGTCACATGCCACCAGGCCAGGCTCTATTTATGGGGATGTGTGGTGAGATGGCGCCGAGCCGGGCTCTTATTTGTGGGGATGTGTGGTGACTTGTTGGTCACATGGCACAGGGCTGGGCTCTATTTGTGGGGATGTGTGGTGACTTGTTGGTCACATGGTGCCGGGCCGGCCTCTATTTGTGGGTATGCATTGTGACTTGTTGGTCACGTGACGCCGGGCCAGCCTCTATTTGTGGGGATGTGTGATGACTTTCTGGTCATGTGGCGCTGTGCCAGCCTCTATTTGTAGCGATGTGTGGTGACTTGTTGGTCACATGGCACCAGGCCAGGCTCTATTTGTGGGGATGCATGGTGACTTGTTTGTCATGTGGCGCTGTTCCGGCCTCTATTTGAGGGGATGCTTGGTGACTTGTTGGTCACATGGTGCCGGGCCGGGCTCTATTTGTAGGGATGTGTGGTGACTTGTTTGTCACGTGGTGCTGTGCCAGCCTCTATTTGTAGGGATGTGTGGTGACTTGTTGGTCATGTGGCGCCGGGCCGGGCTCTATTTGTGGGGATGTGTGGTGACTTGTTTGTCACGTGGCACTCGGCCGGGCTCTATTTGTGGGGATGTGTGGTGACTTGTTGGTCACATGGCGCCAGGCCAGGCTCTATTTGTGGGGATGCATGGTGACTTCTTTGTCACGTGGCGCCGGGCCAGCCTCTATTTGTAGGGATGTGTGGTGACTTGTTTGTCACGTGACGCCGGGCCAGGCTCTATTTGTGGGGATGTGTGGTGACTTGTTTGTCACGTGGCACTGGGCCGGGCTCTATTTGTGGGGATGTGTGGTGACTTGTTGGTCACATGGTGCCAGGCCAGGCTCTATTTGTGGGGATGCATGGTGACTTGTTTGTCAGGTGGTGCCGGGCCGGCCTCTATTTGCAGGGATGTGTGGTGACTTGTTTGTCACATGGCGCCGGGCCGGGCTTTATTTGTGGGGATGTGTGGTGACTTGTTTGTCACGTGGTGCTGGGCCGGCCTCTATTTGTGGGGATGTGTGGTGACTTGCTGGTCACGTGGTGCCGGGCCGCCACCCAGGCAGTGGTCACCCCTATTTACCTGCACAGTGCTGGCGTATCACTTAGTCACTCCATGTCCCGTCCTGATATGACCTGAGATGTTGCCAGGACGTAACACTCCAACAACCAACCACTCTGTTATTACCACCGCGGGTGGCTAGTTGCATCAATTCCCCGACCAGGTAAATGGAGACGTACAACATCGGTACTCGTCCCGATATGACCCTACATGTTGCCAGGTCGTACAACCCCAACAAGCTTTGTATTAGTAGGATAGAACAAGGACTGGTTGGTACGTATCATAGTTTGTTTTGTTTGTTTGTTTGTTGTTGTTTTACGTTCACAGTTCGCAGCCTGTCCGCCATGAGGCGTTCATCTCGGGTTCTAATAGTACCAATGCCCGCAGCCCCCCCCCCCCCCCCCCGCCTCCATTCACCCCAACTACCACACTGTCCTCATCACGTGACCACGTCCGGTGTCTCACCCAGCATGCACTGCGCGAGTACCCAGAGACATGGACACATCCTTCAATGCCACCGCCTTGTGTAGAAGGGACAGGCTTATTTATGTTCACACATGATTGACACTGAGAGCAAGTATTTGCATCTAAGCTTCTCACCTCAAAGATCTACAGTGGAGAGTTAGCCGAAAAATGATGAGAGCCTTATCGACTGTTGACTATCGGCTATTGACTATTGGCTATCGACTACCAGCCATTGACTGTCGACTACCAGGCATTGACTGCCGAGTACCACCCATTGACTGCCGACTACCAGCCATTGACTGTCGACTACCAGCCATTGACTACCAACTATTGACTACCAACTATCAGATATCACCTACTGTTGTCCGACTATCTACCATAGGTTGTCAATTACCGACAATCGGTTATCACTGGCATTTCAGTGCGGCAACACTATAAAGTACCAAACATGCACCGTGTCATAACTCCAAGCAGTGGCGCAGTGACTCGGGTGTCGACTGGAGACAGGTGGCGCCCTCTGTGAACGGTCTTTGTGGAGCAGCCGGTTACACCACAGAGCGCGCTGAGCCTGTTGACACATTCCACTCTCTTGTAAGTTGTAGCTGGAGAAGCCACACACAACCGCTTTGCTGGCAAACCTCACACAACTTCGCCACTGTTCACGCAAAATGGGTTTGATGCACCGGACCAACCAGTGGTCCACAACTAGTTCAGCAAAGGCTGTGGTATGTGCTGCCCTGTCTGTGGGAAAGTGCATACAAGAAAAACCTTGTCGCTTATCGGAAAGAATAACCTATGTGGCAGAAGCAGGTTTCATCCAAAGAAATATGTCAGAATGACCATGTGTCTGATACAATAGTCAATGTGCTCTAGAGGTGTCGTTAAATAAAACAAGCTTGTTTTCCCTTCCTAACCTTGTATGGGGTAATATTGAATATGCTGTTATAATTAGACACCGACACCGCATATGAGTTTAAAGTTGGATTTATTTTTCTTCGATAATGAGTCAAGTAGTAAGCACATGTCAATTTTAGTAAGCACAATTAAGTTCCGTAGAATAAGCACAGTGAGGTAATCAATGAGTTATGCACAAAGAGGTCAACAAGCTTTTAACCCTATGCCCTATATAGTCTTTAGCAGGGGTGGGCGGGATGGCAGTTCAGAGCCAGCCAGTGTCCTCCTGTGGCCGTGTCGAAGTGAGCTCTCTGCCGCTGAGACGGTCCTTATATAGGCACCTAGTCTGCTAGATCGAGCTGATGACCGCAGAGGGCAGGTCGGTAAGGCAGAGCCAGCATTCTCGAAGTATTTACGTATCAATACAAGAACCAGACGGCGCTGGCGTAGAAGTCAGAAAGGAATACCGCCGAAAGTAGATAGGTGGCAGCACCTGTATTATGCTTAAGGCTGTAGAGCTATGGCGGCGATCGAATGCCAAATTACCCGTGTTGCTGAGCATCACGAACAATTAGACACCGACACCGCATATGAGTTTAAAGTTGGATTTATTTTTCTTCGATAATGAGTCAAGTAGTAAGCACATGCCAATTTTAGTAAGCACAATTAAGTTCAATAGAATAAGCACATTGAGGTAATCAATGAGTTATGCACCAAGAGGTCAACAAGCTTTTAACCAAATAATGAGGAAAGCTTTTTGGGCGCTGTAGATATCAATGTTTTAGGCACATATGTATGTACGGCCGACGACGTCCACGAGCCAAGCTGCTTTATGTCCTCAAGCGGTACCCCGAGTCGGGCACATGCTTGTGCTCCACCTCTCCTGAGGCTATGTAACGTGATGGCGCCTGGCGCCTTGTGGCCACCACTGACAGGGCAAGTCTCATTGTGTCGAGTAGGGCCTTCGGGCGAAGGGGTGACCCATCCGTAGTAACGAACGCTGGGGCGCTCAGGGCCGGGCGTGTGTCTGCGTAGTATTTAGTCCAGGCCCGAACTGGGCAGTACTTGGAGTGAGGCACAACCGGGACAAGGATGTCCAGTGGCACGGTAGCTGAAGACTTAGTTTTTGATGATCGAATCCTTACGATTAGTCCATCATGAGTTACGGTTATGTCTTTAGCGCATATGGTATGATTAGGGTCCTTAGTCGAGCCCGTCGTCAGGAGATTACTCTGCCGGATTAGAGTAAAATATCCCAGTAGTAAGGAGGCAATTAGCACCGGGCCGTTTGGGCCAGAGTATCTGAAGAAGTCCACTATGTTTATCACGTCCCGCGGGACCAGGGGCATAGCCTGCACCGAGATGTGTTTGGAAGAGTTCCGGATACCCTTCTTGGCCAATGTCATCAGGTAAGAGTCAAAGGCGGTCACCTGCCCTCCGATCATGAGGACAAAGGTTCGCACTCCACTAACATAGTTCAGTATAGCACCCGGGGATCGAATAGTATCTGACAGGTATAGTAGGTATAAGAGCACTTCGTATTCGGTTGGTGCTAATATGTTCCTGGCACGGTGTTTCATGTATCGTAGATAGTTCACAGCCTGGTTCCCTTTGTTCCTCCATGTGCGTGCTGCCAGTCCCGCATCAATCATGGCCGTGATACGTCGGTGTTGATGGAGATTATAACCTGACAAGAGAGCAAAAAAGGAAGTCATCGGGCAGGTTATAGATTCTGAGTGAGTACATTGTCATGAGATACTACTATAGAGCTGAGCCCTCGCTGAGCTACATGCCTGATCACGGTCTCCCTTGCCCCCATGTCAAACGACATCCTACTGAGTGCGTCAGCGAAGGGGATGACGCTCCCGTGTTTATGTTTGACCACAACTTCCGTGCTGGCGAGAGCGGCGAAAAGCCAGATTTCCCTGGCACATGCTGTAATCACAGGGTCACGCCCGGCACCAGACGTCAGTGCCTGTTGGGAGGCAATGTTATCCGTGTTGACGTAGATTGTGAATAGGTGTAGGTCATCCGGAGCAAGGTTTTTTACCGCTGCCACAAGGTTAATGGCCTCAAGCTGTGCAATGTTGTGTTTCCGAGCGAGCACGTCCCTCGAGTAGCACAAAGCAAAGTAGTGTGTTGGGGAATGTGCCCCGCCCCCTCGTAGCGACGAGTCACACTCGATTGTCCAAGCCACTTTTTCACTGTCCGGTAGGAGCACTACTCCGTTCCAAGTTTGGGCGAAGCTGATGAACCATTGGACGTCCATGCATAGTTCGGCTGGGACTGGCTGCTTTCCCCTCGCAGACGTCTCACGGAGGGCCGTCAGGATACTAGCCATGAACCTGCGGGCGGGCCTGACACACTTGGCTATGTGCTGTAGTCTCCCAACTAGTCTCTGTATTTCTTTGCGTGATGCGATCCTCTTAGTCAGCCAAATCTTGCATTCATCCACAACCCCTTCCATTTTTTCTTCCGGGATGGCAATTGTCATGGCCGAGGTGGAGACGCTGAATCCAAGCCATTCCACTTCTGTAGAAGGTGGGGTGCATTTTGATCGGGCCAGCTCCAGTCCCAGCTCGTCCGTTATCCTGATCACGTCGTCGTACGCGCGGCTCGCAGTCTGAGCCGTTTTCTCGACCCCGACAAAATCGTCAAGGTAACAGAGCGCATGGTGACCCTTCTTCCGCAATAGATAGACCACCGCGTTCGTAGTCCGCGCGCAGGCCATTGCGGAAGTGCGGCATCCAAATGGCAGAGCTATATCCATGTAGATTCGTCCTTTCATTTTTATCCCGAGCAGGGGAGCCGAGAGCGGGCAAGCCCTAAGCTGTCGGTAAGCACGTGCCAGGTCCGCACACCATATCAGGGCGCCCCTCCCTACGCGCACCACTTCCTCCGCCAAGTCGAGGATACCAGGCAGCGTGTAGGTGGCCGGCCTGCCAAGGTATTGTCCCTTCCTTATCCCAGCATTCACGCTCGCGCCCGGTGGGTAGCTGAGGTCAACTATGACTCTCCTGACATCTGAGCGCTTCTTGGGGCGAGTCATGAGTGGGCTGAGTTGCGTCCAAGGGACGAAAGGAGGTTTGCCAAATGGGCCTAGCATTGCTCCATATGTTATCTCCTTTTCAATGTATCTGTTTATGCAGCCAGTGCTGACGATATCGTTGTGATGGTTTTCTTTCGCTGTTACCGGAGGCCGATCCCCCGTGTAGTCCACTGGCCAACCGTACTCCAGAAAGTCTATGATCTGCTTATCGTGATAACCTTCCAGCATGCGCTTCCAGGCTGCCATATTTAGGCCTGACGAAATGCGGAGCCTCATGCCCATAAAGTTCGGAATGGCCGAGGCCCTCACGAGGTCGTATATCTTCATGTAGGCATGATGGTCTTTCCAAGCGTCGTGATCGGTGTGCGGCCATATGCCATCAAGTAGAGAGCGGTAGCTGTGGGGGGTTCTGGGTGGCATATATGCCATGACCTCGGGTTCGTCGATTGCATCGACTATTTGTTCGACATCATCAAGGTTGTGGTGTTCCGTAGTCATAAGACATGTACTGTTAGTCGGCGCACTGAGTCCTTCATCGTCGAGGCTATCGTTATCTGCCTGGATATCGCTAGTTTCCGGGGCATATAATATTCGTCTTTTGTCGTATTTATGGGTGTGGCATGTGGCCTTCGTTTTGCGTGTCCCAATCACGCCACCAGCTTTGGGCGCGACGATTTGGCCACTTGTATGGGCAGCAGCACCACTTTCACTCTGTTTCATTACAGTATCATCGTCTCTACCTAGAGCACCTATTGTCTTATCGTCTCTAATACTCGCGGCACTGGCGGTTTCCTTGTTTTTAGATGTAATGTGGTTCACGCTTGCAGCTCCAGGTTGGCATCCGTCGGGTGGTTCCGTTGATAGAACAGTCCCTTCGCCATTTCTTTTTGTGAGCTCGTCATCACGTCTTCGTACTTTAACGATAGCTGGACCGTCAGTTTCTTTGTCCGTGTGTGTTGTCATAGCGTCATCTTAACGTCCTTCATTGTGTGATTTGAGTCCTTTCCGACGGTCGGGCTGTGGGACAGCCTCCCGCTCATTAGTGCTTCCATCAGAATCAGATTGGGGCGAGCCGTTCTCACGCTCGCTATCAGTGTCTGAACCCGTATCAAGTGCACAGTCGGTACTACTATCGTCGTTATCAGTGTCTGTGATAGGTTCAGAGGGTGTCCCACGGTCCGAGCCGGTGGGTACCGCATCCAAGTGGGTGACGTTATCGCGTTCCGCGGGTATATCTTCGTCGCGGTCGCCCCTTAAAAATCCTTGCTAGTTTCTTTGTTTGCGGCGGCACGCTCCTGTATGCGTTTTTTATTAATACATGCTTTCTCAGGGTGTACGTTTGCCCGCTTGTTCTTCTGCGCGCACCAGGCGCAAAGGTGGCATTTCCTGTCTGGTTGAAGACCATGCAACATTGAGAATGTACAGTCCCCCCAGTTGAAATCTTGGCACGGTTTACCGTCCGTTTCGTGGTTATATACCGTTTTAACGTAGTCTGTCGTCTTAGTTTCTGGTATTATGGCACTTGCCATCTCCGTACGCTTCCCAGCTCGCAGTGCCTGCTTCACCTTCTCGAGCCTAGTTCCTACCGAGCAGACGTCTCTCTGCACGTCTTTGATAGCGTACTGATCCGCCCACCCTGCTGGCAATCGCCCATCTGATATCATGGTGAATACTGTCTCGGACCACTGCCTGCATGTGTACCAGTCCCAGGTACATGCCATAGTGGCCAGTTGGTGCAAGTGTTCATGCACATGTCCGATCCAGGCTGCCGGCAGTTTCTTGTCCTTTTGCATGCGGCACAAAGCCGCAAAGTATTCCGCCCATGTGGCCTCCTCCATAGATATTTTTTCATTTTTGTTTCCGCGGATTACATATCGGTGGGGCGCGAGGACCGAGTTACCTTTTTTCTTGGAGATTGCTGATCCCGCCGCCTCGAGGAGTTCGTTTACGGCGTCTGTCCTGCGGTCGGCCCGGCCATCCAGGAGGATAGGGCCGTCGTAGCTCGAGCGCCGGCGGTGTTGGCGGTCGACCGTGTCGCAGCTGTAGCTCAGCCTGTCGTGGCGGCGGGGCGTGGCTTCCCTATAGACCGTGTAGTCCCTTGTGATGCGCTCATCCCTTCGTCGTTCATGGCGGTGAAGGCTAGTATGTCTCTGTGAACCGTCCGATGATATGGATCGGCGGCGCCGGGAGTCGTGATGCCGGGTTCGTTCACTTCCCCGCGAGCTGTCTGCTGCGCCACGGGGGCGTGGTAAGTCATCGTGGCGGGAGGACCGAGGCGTCGCAGACCGTTGGCTCCTTACGTCATGTTTGTCCGCAACGATGCCGTCTATACGCTTGTTTACGCCGTCAACCATCTGCGTGATTTTTAACTGCAGGCCTTCGATGAGATTTGCAACGTTGCGTGGATTGTCCGCCGGGGGGCTGGCCCCGGCCACGGCATTTCTGTTGTCGGGGGACCCGCGCCGCGCCAAGGGGCAGCTTGAATGGGTCTGTGTAGCCGGGGAGCCGGCCACGTCTGCTCCGACATGTTGTTTTTTAGCCTTGGATCAGGTTTTCTTCTTTGCCGGGTCCGGGGTTTTGGGGTGCACGATGGCCGCCCGCTTCGATGTTTTCTTCGCTGATGGCATAGTGGTGTGCCTCCTCTCCAGTTCAGAGCCAGCCAGTGTCCTCCTGTGGCCGTGTCGAAGTGAGCTCTCTGCCGCTGAGACGGTCCTTATATAGGCACCTAGTCTGCTAGTTCGAGCTGACGACCGCAGAGGGCAGGTCGGTAAGGCAGAGCCAGCATTCTCGAAGTATTTACGTATCAATGCAAGAACCAGACGGCGCTGGCGTAGAAGTCAGAAAAGAATACCGCCGAAAGTAGATAGGTGGCAGCACCTGTATTATGCTTAAGGCTGTAGAGCTATGGCGGCGATCGAATGCCAAATTACCCGTGTTGCTGAGCATCACGAACAATGTGGACCACAGTGTAATATGACATTAGAATAAGGAGGGAGCGGGCAACCGTTCTGTTGGAGAAGTAAATCGATCTTTAACCTTGTACGAGGTAACACTGTATTATTATTAAACACTGTACAAGGTACAGTACAACCCCATTAAACCAAGCTCGGTTAAACCAAACGATCGGTTAATCCAAACTTTTTTCGATGGCCCGACAAAATACTACCATTTATCATATAAAAAAGTTGGTTAAACCAAAGTCGGTTAATCCAAATTATCGGTTAATCCAAACAAAATTGTCGGACCCCAGGACACTCCGGTATGGTTAAACCAAACTTTCATGTGGTTATAAGGTCATCTGACTTTTTTATATGATAAATGGTAGTATTTTGCTGGGCCGCCGATTTTTTTTTAGATTAACCGATCGTTTGGTTTAACTGAGCTTAGTTTAACAAGGTTATACAGTACATACATAAAACAAAATAATCAAAAGGGTCCACATAAATTTTATATTACATGTGCAATACACTCTTATTCAAAGTCAAAGTCAAAGTCAAAGCTCGGTTAAACCAATGATCGGTTAATACAAACAAATTTCTAGGGCCCCTTCAAGTTTGGTTTAACGGGGTTATACTGTAATACTGTCTATGACGTCATCACAATGACGGGTAGTGGAGGGGAGCGGAGGGTCACCGTTCTGTTGGAGAAGTAAGTGGATCTTTAACCTTGTGCATATAGTTGGAGGCATTCAGTTTGCAACCATTTTTCTAGATCGTTTATATAGATTATAAAGAGTAGTGGCCCTAACACTGACCCTTGGGGTACACCGGATGTGACAGGTCTGATAGTGTATTGTTTATTTTTGTTTTCTGTTGCCTGTTGCTGAGGTAGCATTTTATCCAATCCATAGTGTTGGATTTTATGCCCATGGTTTTTAGTTTTTCCAATAGTATTTTATGGTCTACTGTGTCAAATGCTTTGCTGAAGTCAATGAAGGCTGCTCCAACTAATTGTTTTTGGTTCATTGATGCCAGTATGTCATTTGTTAGGTTAGCTATTGTTTTTTATGTGGAGTGCAGTTTCCTGAAGCCCTCTTATCTTTCGCTTAGTATATCGTTTTTTTCCAGGTGTTCATTTATGTGTCTATGTAACACTTTTTCAATGAGCTTGCCTGGGGTTTGAAGAATTGATATTGGCCTGTAGTTTCCCATGTTTTGTTTGTCTCCACTTTTGTGAATAGGGGTGATGGTGGCCATTTTCCAGCCTGAGATAAAATGCCCCTGCTCAAACGAGATGTTGAATAGGTCTTCTATAGTGGCCGGGATGGCTTGGAGTGCCTCTTTCAGTATTTTGGTTGGTATTTCATCTATTCCACTTGGCTTATTCGTGTCTATGTGATTTGTTAATTTTTTTACTTCTATCATATCTGTTTTGCAGTTGGGGATTTCATTCTGCCCAGTTCCTGATCTGTTTTCCCATCTTTTTTTGAATTTTTCTGACAGCTTTTGCCCTATTGTGGCAAAGTGTGTGTTCAGTTTGTTTGCTGCATTTTTGTCTGTGAGCATTGCCCCTTCATTATCTTGGAATTTTGGGGGAATAATAGGTTTACATTTTTTCCAGAATCTGTTTGTATTGCTTCCCCAGTCTTTGCCCTGCTTTATTATGTATTTCTTTTTTGCTGTTCTCACAGCTTTGAGAGAGTTGTGAGTTGTTTCTGGCGACATGGTAGGCCAGTTTGCCTTCTATTGTTTCTGTCCGCTTTGCTTTGTCACCCAGTTTACTTTTGGTTGTGATGAGTGTTAACAGGTCAGCTCTATTCAAAAGCCTGGCTTTGACGAGTCACGTGACGTGAGGTGGGGTCACGTGGACACGTGTCGCTACATGTCCCTCGTGGGGGAGGCTGCGGACAGACAACTGAGGGGCTTAAAGAGTGTCACGTGTTACCAACAAAAGCCTGCACCATTAAAGCTACATCAAAGCACCAGCTTTTCCGGACTAGAATGCTGGTGTAAATTTGATGCTACATGCCCGAATACTGGTGCACTAATTAAACCCCCTACAAGTGATTAAAAGCGTCCCTGCTCTGTGTTATATACAGGTAAATAGAGCACACCTTCAGTGTTTGGGTGTGGGCACGTTCTTAATTCAAATCTCTCCCAAGTTAACCCTTTAAAATAAGTCACTTCAAACTAAAGCAAAGTAGATTATAACAATGAACCTGAGATATTTGTCTAAACAACCTTCAAAACCATCACATTCCGCAACACTAACTGAATACACACAACTACTTGGCTCTGTAACTGGTATAAAGGTGGAATGGGACAATTCAGGCGATTTAAATTCACAAATTGGACATATTATGTAGAATAGGAAGACATATTAGTAGTGCATTGTTAGTAATACAGGCAGTGGGGTGAGTAGAACAAGTAGAACAAGTGATGCATTGACGCACAATGGCCATCCTTCTCACACTTAGGTGCATACCGCAGTGGGGGCTGGGGAGTGGAGGGGGGCATTGTACGGGCTGCAGCAGCAGTGGTGGCTGGCACCTAGTACTCAAATACAACTGCACCAGCTCACTTTGCAGCCGTGGTGGGTGGCACCTAAATACTCAAATACAACTGCACCAGCTCACTTTGCAGCAGTGGTGGGTGGCACCTAAATACTCAAATACAACTGCACCAGCTCACTTTGCAGCCGTGGTGGATGGCACCTAAATACTCAAATACAACTGCACCAGCTCACTTTGCAGCTGTGGTGGGTGGCACCTAAATACTCAAATACAACTGCACCAGCTCACTTTGCAGCAGTGGTGAGTGGCACCTAAATACTCAAATACAACTGCACCAGCTCACTTTGCAGCAGGGGTGGGTGGCACCTAAATACTAAAATACAACTGCACCAGCTCACTTTGCAGCAGTGGTGGGTGGCACCTAAATACTCAAATACAACTGCACCAGCTCACTTTGCAGCAGTGGTGGGTGGCACCTAAATACTCAAATACAACTGCACCAGCTCACTTTGCAGCCGTGGTGGGTGGCACCTAAATACTCAAATACAAAGGCACTAGCTCACTTTGCAGCCGTGGTAGGTGGCACCTAAATACTCAAATACAACTGCACCAGCTCACTTTGCAGTTGTGGTGGGTGGCACCTAAATACTCAAATACAACTGCAGCAGCTCACTTTGCAGCCGTGGTGGGTGGCACCTAAATACTCAAATACAACTGCACCAGCTCACTTTGCAGCAGTGGTGGGTGGCACCTAAATACTCAAATACAACTGCACCAGCTCACTTTGCAGCCATGGTGGGTGGCACCTAAATACTCAAATACAACTGCAGCAGCTCACTTTGCAGCTGTTTCACAACACCTAGGTCAAGGACACACACAAATAGCAGCAGTTCTAACATCTTAAAAGTTAAAGTCCGATGGTTTTGAGTTTCTGTCATTTTTTAAACTTGGGAAATATTGGAAATAATGTTGGCATGGTTGTTAAAATTGTGACACCATTAGCTTCAGCAGAGACAGGTTGCCGTACATTGACTTGGCATGCCCTTCTAATTCTATAAAACGATGCTTCATACTATAAAAGGTGCACCAGTATCTGAGGTGGATATCCATAATCTACATAAATTTCCTAGTGTCAGTTTTCAAAATGTGATGCTTTCATCTGACTGTGCGGCTTTAAGAGGTAGTAGAAGTGGTTCATTCACCACGTCTATGGCTTGTATCCATTTACCAGATTTCTTCAAATTATCATCCTATTTGACAACTTTTGTTGATATACAGTAAACCCTCTCTAAATCGACTGACCATTGGACCGACTTTAAATGGTCCATTTAGGGAGGTGGTCGGTTTAGTTTTTTTTTTATATTGGTATAGTGGTATTGCATGGGCGATCGTCTTGGGACCCAAATACAGCGATCGATATAGTGGAGTGGTCGATCTGTGGAGGTGGTCGGTTAGAGAGGTTTTAATGTACTTGCTCTAAACACAATTTAATGGGGGGGGGGGGGGAGACGCGGTAAAATTTGATTATATAAGTGGCGCCACCGACACAGTTGAGTAATGTTAGCACTGTTATTGTGGTAACACAATCATAAGCATGACAGATGCATTTGCTATTTATGTGCACAACACACACCTGAATACAAATTCCAAGTTCAAACAAAGAACACAAAGAGAGAGTTCTAGAATGACGTCTTGCATTTCTCTGGTGCCAGTTTTACCTCTATTTCCTTGAATCTGACTGGGACTGGTGCCAGTTTTACCTCTATTTCTTTTAATATGACTGGGACTGGTGCCAGTTTTACCTCTATTTCCTTGAATCTGACTGGGACTGGTGCCAGTTTTACCTCTATTTCCTTGAATGTGACGGGGACTGGTGCCAGTTTTACCTCTATTTCCTTGAATGTGATGGGGACTGGTGCCAGTCTTACCTCTATTTCCTTGAATCTGACTGGGACTGGTGCCAGTTTTACCTCTATTTCCTTGAATGTGACTGGGACTGGTGCCAGTTTTACCTCTATTTCCTTGATTGTGAGAGGGACTGGTGCCAGTTTTATCTCTATTTCCTTGAATCTGACAGGGACTGATGCCAGTTTTACCTCTATTTCTTTGAATGTGACAGGGACTGGTGCCAGTTTTACCTCTATTTCCTTGAATGTGACTGGGACTGGTGCCGGTTTTACCTCTATTTCCTTGAATTTGACTGGGACTTGTGCTGGTTTTACCTCTATTTCCTTGAATCTGACTGGGACTGGTGCCAGTTTTACCTCTATTTCCTTGAATGTGACGGGGACTGGTGCCAGTTTTACCTCTATTTCCTTGAATGTGATGGGGACTGGTGCCAGTCTTACCTCTATTTCCTTGAATCTGACTGGGACTGGTGCCAGTTTTACCTCTATTTCCTTGAATGTGACTGGGACTGGTGCCAGTTTTACCTCTATTTCCTTGATTGTGACAGGGACTGGTGCCAGTTTTATCTCTATTTCCTTGAATCTGACAGGGACTGATGCCAGTTTTAGCTCTATTTCTTTGAATGTGACAGGGACTGGTGCCAGTTTTACCTCTATTTCCTTGAATGTGACTGGGACTGGTGCCGGTTTTACCTCTATTTCCTTGAATTTGACTGGGACTTGTGCTGGTTTTACCTCTATTTCCTTGAATCTGACTGGGACTGGTGCCAGTTTTACCTCTATTTCCTTGAATGTGATGGGGACTGGTGCCAGTTTTACCTCTATTTCCTTGAATCTGAGTGGGACTGGTGCCAGTTTTACCTCTATTTCCTTGAATTTGACTGGGACTTGTGCCGGTTTTACCTCTATTTCCTTGAATCTGACTGGGACTGGTGCCAGTTTTACCTCTATTTCCTTGAATCTGACTGGGACGCGCAAAACATGACGGCTTCAGAGGCACCCGACATAACTATGCATGTTACAGGAAGAGCGTGTTCACAGGCAGAGAATGGAGCACAGGGATACCATTAGTGGCATTGAATTCATATAAATGTAGTAGTCTGCACTCACCTCTCAGACAACGAGCCGCATATACAGGTAGGTGTAGATAGGGTGATTGCATCAGGAGGTCTAGGTTATGTAATGGTTAGCACACTAACCCCAGAATAGCAAGCAGAGTGTGTTCGAATCCTGCTCTAGGCCCAATAATCCTATTTGTCTAATCCTTACGACATCAATGTAATCCAGTATATATCAAAGGTGCGGGTTAGTGTTGAAATGAGTGTTCAGGCTGTGTAGCACACATGAAACTCCAGTCATCTTCTCACTGCTTTAATATTGTTAGTGTTTAATATTGTTAGTGTTGAAATGAGTGTTCAGGCTGTGTACCACACATGACACTCCAGTCATCTTCTCACTGCTTTAATATTGTTAGTGTTTAATATTGTTAGTGTTGAAATGAGTGTTCAGGCTGTGTACCACACATGACACTCCAGTCATCTTCTCACTGCTTTAATATTGTTAGTGTTTAATATTGTTAGTGTTGAAATGAGTGTTCAGGCTGTGTACCACACATGACACTCCAGTCATCTTCTCACTGCTTTAATATTGTTAGTGTTTAATATTGTTAGTGTTGAAATGAGTGTTCAGGCTGTGTACCACACATGAAACTCCAGTCATCTTCTCACTGCTTTAATATTGTTAGTGTTTAATATTGTTAGTGTTGAAATGAGTGTTCAGGCTGTGTACCACACATGAAACTCCAGTCATCTTCTCACTGCTTTAATATTGTTAGTGTTTAATATGTTAGTGTTGAATGAGTGTTCAGCTGTGTACCACACATGAAACTCCAGTCATCTTCTCACTGCTTTAATATTGTTAGTGTTTAATATTGTTAGTGTTGAAATGAGTGTTCAGGCTGTGTACCACACATGACACTCCAGTCATCTTCTCACTGCTTTAATATTGTTAGTGTTTAATATTGTTAGTGTTGAAATGAGTGTTCAGGCTGTGTACCACACATGAAACTCCAGTCATCTTCTCACTGCTTTAATATTGTTAGTGTTTAATATTGTTAGTGTTGAAATGAGTGTTCAGGCTGTGTACCACACATGACACTCCAGTCATCTTCTCACTGCTTTAATATTGTTAGTGTTTAATATTGTTAGTGTTGAAATGAGTGTTCAGGCTGTGTACCACACAAGAAACTCCAGTCATCTTCTCACTGCTTTAATATTGTTAGTGTTTAATATTGTTAGTGTTGAAATGAGTGTTCAGGCTGTGTACCACACATGAAACTCCAGTCATCTTCTCACTGCTTTAATATTGTTAGTGTTTAATATTGTTAGTGTTGAAATGAGTGTTCAGGCTGTGTACCACACATGACACCCATTCTTCTTTATTTGTTAGTTTCTGCGTCCACCATGAACTCCAGTCATCTTCTCACTGCTTTAATATTGTTAGTGTTTAATATTGTTAGTTTGAATGAGTGTTCAGGCTGTGTACCACACATTAACTCCAGTCATCTTCTCACTGCTTTAATATGTTAGTGTTTAATATTGTTAGTGTTGAAATGAGTGTTCAGGCTGTGTACCACACATGACACTCCAGTCATCTTCTCCTGCTTTAATATTGTTAGTGTTTAATATTGTTAGTGTTGAAATGAGTGTTCAGGCTGTGTACCACACATGAAACTCCAGTCATCTTCTCACTGCTTTAATATTGTTAGTGTTTAATATTGTTAGTGTTGAAATGAGTGTTCAGGCTGTGTAGCACACATGAAACTCCAGTCATCTTCTCACTGCTTTAATATTGTTAGTGTTTAATATTGTTAGTGATGAAATGAGTGTTCAGGCTGTGTACCACACATGACACTCCAGTCATCTTGTCACTGCTTTAATATTGTAAGTGTTTAATATTGTTAGTGTTGAAATGAGTGTTCAGGCTGTGTACCACACATGACATATCTCTTTCCTTAGAATATTGTTGTGAAATGATGTGTTGACACTCCAGTCATCTCCACTGCTTTAATATTGTAAGTGTTTATATTGTAGTGTTGAAATGAGTGTTCAGCTTGTACCACACATGAAGCTCCAGTCATCTTCTCACTGCTTAATATTGTTAGTTTTAATATTGTTAGTGTTGAAATGAGTGTTCAGGCTGTGTACCACACATGACACTCCAGTCATCTTCTCACTGCTTTAATATTGTTAGTGTTTAATATTGTTAGTGTTGAAATAAGTGTTCAGGCTGTGTACCACACATGACACTCCAGTCATCTTCTCACTGCTTTAATATTGTTAGTGTTTAATATTGTTAGTGATGAAATAAGTGTTCAGGCTGTGTACCACACATGAAGCTCCAGTCATCTTCTCACTGCTTTAATATTGTTAGTGTTTAATATTGTTAGTGTTGAAATGAGTGTTCAGGCTGTGTACCACACATGACACTCCAGTCATCTTCTCACTGCTTTAATATTGTTAGTGTTTAATATTGTTAGTGTTGAAATAAGTGTTCAGGTGGGTACCACACATGAAACTCGTCATCTTCACTGCTTTAATATTGTTAGTGTTAATATTGTTAGTGTTGAAATGATGTTCAGGCTGTGTACCACACATGAAACTCCAGTCATCTTCTCACTGCTTTAATATTGTTAGTGTTTAATATTGTTAGTGTTGAAATGAGTGTTCAGGCTGTGTACCACACATGAAACTCCAGTCATCTTCTCACTGCTTTAATATTGTTAGTGTTTAATATTGTTAGTGTTGAAATGAGTGTTCAGGCTGTGTACCACACATGAAACTCCAGTCATCTTCTCACTGCTTTAATATTGTTAGTGTTTAATATTGTTAGTGTTGAAATGAGTGTTCAGGATGTGTACCACACATGAAACTCCAGTCATCTTCTCACTGCTTTAATATTGTTAGTGTTTAATATTGTTAGTGTTGAAATGAGTGTTCAGGCTGTGTACCACACATGAAGCTCCAGTCATCTTCTCACTGCTTTAATATTGTCTCTACACGTGATTCGGTCTCTTACCTTTCACCTCTCAGAAAAGCACCGATCGGCGGCCAATTCTCAAACATACAAAACTCTAAATCAACCCCTAAAAGTCACGAAACTGGCGGGAAATTCTCATCTCTTATTATTCCAGAAGCATGTCAAGTTTTGATTTGCTTGCTGACATTGATTTGACATGTTTGAACTTCACATATCTCAAAAGATAGTCCTTTAAATAGAAATGACTTCCAACTAAAGTAAGGTGGGTCAAAATGAACAATACTCGTATCTAAAGGACTGATACTGATAGTGATAGGTTGGTTGGTTTTACGTCCTGGCAACATGTAAGGGTAAGGTCATCAGGACGGGGACCGGTTTACAACAGTGGTCGACACGAGGTGTGAAGTGCGCAGTAGCGGCCTCCACCCCTCACCCCTAACAGTGCGCATGCGCACAAGTCATAGCGCGCAGGGTCACGCGCCTGTCACCTGCGCCATCTTGGCCGACCTCCGGATTCTTCCGCTGCTGGCGCCCCCTGGTGACGGGCGGGAATGTGCGCCGAGGCGCCACCTTGTGACCGAACGTCCAATTACATTGTAACGGGCCGCAAACTCCCCGCAGTCGTCGCTGACACCCGGCATCCGGGACGGGTGGAAGAGGGGGGAGGAGGGGGGCAGCACAGCGCGATGTGGGTGGGAAAGAGGGACCGGTGAGATACGGGGGGTGGTTGGGTGGATGGAGGGGGGAGCAGGGGGGGGGGGAGATCCGGGGGGTGGTGAGGATTGTGTTGGTTGGGGTTGGGGGTGAGTTGTGGTGAGTTGTGGTGAGTTGTGGGGAGGGGAAGCGGTGGGTGTGAGGTGAAAGGGGTGAATGTGGGGAGGGGGTGAAGGGTGAGAGAATGGTTGGTGGCAGTTTGTGTGGTGTGTGTGGGGGGGGGGGGGAGTGTCATGTCGTCATGTCCAGCATTAACATTTTGCGCATGTGGACAAATTATGGCAGTTGCGTAAAGTCAGATTAATAGATCACGTGACCGTTAACCCGCCCCCTGACGTCTGACAGACGGAACAACAAATGTGTCGTCAGCAGCTCACACCGCATGCTCCTCGGAAAAGGTCTACTCTTCACCTTTCTGTCTTTAAAACCCAACACAACTCCTCTTTATGCACATATTTCTTTTCAAGAGCTAAATTAAATCAGTCGGGTGGTTCAAATAACAGTGAGCCAGTGAGGAATAGCACAGCTCGGTTTGCTCAAACTGAAGAATGATTATGAAGATACAAGCAACTCCCATCACGAGTAATAATAATAATAATAATAATAATAATAATAATCGTAATAATACCAATGGAGCACAATGCAGCCTCACCTCCTGGAACAATCATCTCCAATTACAGCAGCCCCTGAGGCGCAGACAATGCTTCAGCCGTGATACACTCTTCTGGCCGGAGTGCTCCCCGCGTTGCCATGACGACGGCGAGTGCACATCTTGTACAGATTGCTTTCCGGTGTCGGAAATTGCGCATTATTATTCTCAGTCAGCAAGTTAACAGACAGCCCTCCTCCCGGACTCTCCACCTCGTACTCCTCCTCCTCCTCCTCCTCCTCCTCCTCCTCCTGCACCACCATCCCTCTTCCTCCACCACCATCACCACCACCTCCACCACCTCCACCACCTCCACCAGCAAACACTAACTGCACCTAACACCAGCAACAACACCACCCACTATAATAGTATAAGAGATTTGGCTTCCCGTGAGGAAAGTCTGGGGTTCGAATCCCAACCAAGTTGGATTGTAAAGCATCAGGATATTGGATCATGGTGCAGCACTGCTGGCTCACACCGCATATGGACACACACAGCCACACCACCATGTCACCCACTACACAAACCCACACCCACACCACCATGTCACCCACTACACAAACCCACACCCACACCACCATGTCACCCTCTACACAAACCCACACCACCTTTCACCCTCTACACAAACCCACACCACCATGTCACCCACTACACAAACCCACACCACCATGTCACCCTCTACACAAACCCACACCCACACCACCATGTCACCCACTACATAAACCCACACCCACACCACCATGTCACCCACCCTACACAACACCCACACCAACATGTCACCTCTACACAAACCCACACCCACACCACCATGTCACCCTCTACACAAACCCACACACCACATGTCACCCTCTACACAAACCCACACCCCCCCACCCCCCACACCACCATGTCACCCACTAGACAAACCCACACCACCATGTCACGCTCTACACAAACCCACACCCACACCACCATGTCACCCTCTACACAAACCCACACCACACACCACCATGTCACCCACTACACAAACCCACACCACCATGTCACCCTCTACACAAACCCACACCCACACCACCATGTCACCCTCTACACAAACCCACACCACCATGTCACCCTCTACACAAACCCACACCCACACCACCATGTCACCCACTAGACAAACCCACACCACCATGTCACGCTCTACACAAACCCACACCCACACCACCATGTCACCCTCTACACAAACCCACACCCACACCACCATGTCACCCACTACACAAACCCACACCACCATGTCACCCTCTACACAAACCCACACCCACACCACCATGTCACCGTCTACACAAACCCACACCACCATGTCACCCTCTACACAAACCCACACCCACACCCACACCACCATGTCACCCACTAGACAAACCCACACCACCATGTCACCCTCTACACAAACCCACACCCACGCCACCATCTCCACAAACACCGACACATGCACCACCCTCTCACCATCTCCAAAATGATCCACACATGCACGACCCTCCCCCCCTCTAAACAAAGACACACACACCCACACCATCATATACACAAACACATCACCCTCACCATCCTATACACAAACACATCACCCTCACCACGATCTACACAAACACACCACCCTATACACAAATACACCACCATATACACAAACACACCATCCTGTACACAGACACACCACCCTCATCACCCTATACACAAATACACACCGTCCTCTCACACTCTACACAAACACACCCACCACTCTCTACACAAACACACACCACCCTCTACACACACACTACCCTCTCACCCTCTAGACAAACACCCACCTACACCACCATCTGTACAAAACCCGATACATGCACCCCTGCTCACCCTCTACACAAATACCCACACCTGCACCACCCTCTACACAAACACACCACCCTCTCACCATCCCCACAAACACCCACACATGCACCACCCTATACACAAACACACCACCCTCTCACCCTCTAGACAAACACCCACACCACTCTCTACGCAAACACACACACCAACCTATACACAAACACATATACACCACCTTCTCACCCTCAAACACCCACACCACTCTCTACACAAACACAACCACCCACACCACCCTATACACAAACACACACCACCCTCTAAACAAACACCCCACTCTCTACACAAACACACACCACCCTCTACACACCACCCTCTCATCCTAAACACAAACATCCATACCACTCTCTACACAAACACACACCCCATATACAGAAACACACACCCCATATACAGAAACACACACAAACCACCCTCTCACCCTCTAGACAAACACACACCCCTCTCTACACAAACACACACCCTCACCACCCTCTACACAAACACACCACCATCTCACCCTCTACACAAACACACACACCACCCTCTCACCCTCTACACAAACACACCACCCTCTCACCCTCTACACAAACACACACAACACTCTCTACACAAACACACACCCTCACCACCCTCTAGACACACCATCATCTCACCCTCTACACAAACACACACACCCACACCACCCTCTCACCCTCTACGCAAACACACACACCACCATCTCCCCCTCTACACAAACACACACCATCATATCACCCTCTACACAAACACACACACCACCCTCTCACCCTCTAGACAAACACACACACCACTCTCTACACAAACACACACCCTCACCACCCTCTACACAAACACACCACCATCTCACCCTCTACACAAACACAAACACACCACCATCTCACCCTCTACACAAACACACACACCCACACCACCCTCTCATCCTTTACACAAACACAAACACCACCATCTCACCCTGCACCCCCTCAATTATCGCCCGTATGTCGGCAGGTATCGGGCGGGCATTGTTTCCCTGCCTGACAAAAAGTGCTATGTGTCCTGCAATCCTGATATGACCGTATGAAAAATATTCCGATAATGAGGCACTGGTGGGGAAATGCAAATGGTCTATTGGTGAAAAGGGTATATAGGGCCAGGCGCATAAATGTTTATGTAGTTGCTGGTGGTGTTTGATTCATTGGTCAATAGTCATTGTGTGTTGGAGCGCTACCCACTACCCCCTCCCCCCTCCCCGCTCTGCAGTCATGGATCACCACACACTCAGCTCAGGGCAGGTGGTGGCACTGTAGCCATGGTGACACAGGAATGCTTTATGTTCATTGGTAGGGCTGTAGATGCTTGATTCTCATTGGAGAATACGGTCAAGTGACATACCATACTGGATCCATGTACCACTATAAATAATAAACCTGAGGGCATGGTTCTCTGCTTTCACTTTTTTTACTCTTCCTTTCTCTTTTCCCTGTATTGATTTCAGTATAGCCTGCCTACAAAAACACAGATTCCAGCTGTGGACTTTACACTTAGATGTTGCCAGGACGTAAAACTCCACCAACCATGCGTCCTGTAACGCCCACACACACCTCACAATGCCTGATTACTCCCCACCGGGGATTGTGGGATTGCACCCCGCATCCGCCCGTGAATGTCACCTAATGTGGCCGCTATCAGCAATGTGCACGTCTCACGTGAATCACACGTGATCTGCAACACGTGGGCACTGGCGCTGTTGACGCCAAGTGCAATTGGATTGGCTTTCATATATATATACACACGCAACACTCTCTACGCAAACACACACCCTCACCACCCTCTACACACACCATCATCTCACCCTCTACACAAACACACACACCCACACCACCCTCTACACACACCATCATCTCACCCTCTACACAAACACATACACCCACACCACCCGCTATCAGTAATGTGCACTGATAGCGGCCACATTAGGCGCCATATTTATATTTTTTTAATTTTTTATTGAGGCTGTATTTATACTGTCCATAGCATATAAACCCGGGTACCCAGGCTTGTTTTCAATGCTGGCCAGTTGTAGTGTTGGTGTTATCCTACCACACAGTGGCTGCTGATAAGGTATTTGATTGCCTGCATTTCAGTAGCAGATAGATAATTGGTTGGTATGGTTAGTAGCCTATGTTAGTTTTTTTGGATTTTCTTGGTATATATGTATTTATTTTTCTACTCTTATTACTAGACTAGCCTACTCCTATTTACATATCATAGGCTTGTACATAGCTGTGTGGTGTGTTATCTGGCTACTTTTGGCATGGTTACCTTCCATTGGGCATCCCGCTGGTGGGCCGTGACATATCACATGCCCCTTTGCAGTACAGATTAGTGGGGGTTTCCTAGCCTTATTTTGGACAGATATTGTCCCACACCACCATTCTCTACACAGACACACACCACACCACCATCTCCACAAACACCGACACATGCACCACCCTCTCACCATCTCCAAAATGATCCACACATGCACGACCCTCCCCCCCCCCCTCTCACCCTCTAGACAAACACCCACACACCACCTCTAGCCAAACTGCAAATGCACACCAACCATGTGGACTTTATTGGTTCAGTGGGCTGGTGGGCTGTGACATATCACATGCCCCTTTGCAGTGCAGCTTACTGGGGGTTTCCTAGCCGTATTTTGCACAGATATTTTTTGTAAGTTTTTAGGTCAGGAATTTGTCCTTCCTTTACCGTTTGGGCATTCCACACCTTGGCAGCCATTTCCAGCGTGCTTCTCTCATGAGCTTTTATTTGGCTTCTGGTCTGCTTTAGTAGTGGGGCATTATTTGCTCTAGTAGCCCTTTGTGGTTTTGTTAGAAGTTTAATGTTTTGACTATAGCTATATGCTAATGTTTTCAAATGAATTATTCTCCTATTTTCTAGTAGTTTCACTTTGGTTCTTTTGTGTATGTCATAGGTTGGGTGCAGCTTGTCTACTCTTAGACAGATTTTTAGGGCTCTGTTCTGCAGTGTTTGCAGTTTTTTTAGTAGTTCTTTTCTCGCACCCATGTAGTTTACATCTCCATAGTCAAAATAGGGGAGCACCATGCCCTTGAAGATTTTTATTGACATTTCTTGAGTCATGTAGTCTCTTAGCTTTGCAAATAGCCACAGTTTGTGGTTTACGTTTTGTATAATTTTATTTATACATAGGTTGTAGTTTAGTTGGCTGTCTAACTCAAGGCCTAGGCATTTGTAATGGTCTAAATTTTCTAGTGTTTGGTTTCCTAACTTACAGTGTAGTTTTCTTTCTGGCATTTGTTTATGCGAGAAGAGTACTGTTTTTGATTTGCTTGTGTTGATGGTTATTTTGTTAGACTCACACCACTCATCTAGTTTTAGTAGGAGTTTATTTAGTTTAGTTATTACCTCCTCTTCTGTGGTGCCATTTGAGTATATGACTGTGTCATCTGCATATAGTTGGAGGCATTCAGTTTGCAACCATTTTTCAAGGTCGTTTATATAGATTATAAAGAGTAGTGGCCCTAACACTGACCCTTGGGGTACACCACATGTGACAGGTTGGTTGTCTGATAGTGTATTGTTTATTTTTGTTTTCTGTTGCCTGTTGTTCAGGTAGCATCTTATCCAATCCATAGTGTTGGATTTTATGCCCATGGTTTTTAGTTTTTCCAGTAGTATTTTGTGGTCTACTGTGTCAAATGCTTTGCTGAAGTCAATGAAGGCAGCTCCAACTAATTGTTTTTGGTTCATTGATGCCATTATGTCATTTGTTAGGTTAGCTATTGTTTTTGATGTGGAGTGCAGTTTCCTGAAGCCCCCTTGTCTTTCGTTTAGTATATCGGTTTTTTTCCAGGTGTTCATTGATGTGTCTATGTAACACTTTTTCAATGAGCTTGCCTGGGGTTTGAAGAATTGATATTGGCCTGTAGTTTCCCATGTTTTGTTTGTCTCCACCTTTGTGAATGGGGGTGATGGTTGCCATTTTCCAGGCTGAGATATAACGCCCCTGCTCAAAGGAGATGTTGAATAGGTCTACTATGGTGGCCGGGATGGCTTGGAGTGCCTCTTTCAGTATTTTGGTTGGTATTTCATCTATTCCACTTGGTTTATTCGTGTCTATGTCATTTATTAATTTTTTTACTTCTATCATAGCTGTTTTTCAGGTGGGGATTTTGTTCTCCACAGTTCCTGATCTGTTTTCCCATCTTTTTTTGAATATTCTGACAGCTTTTGCCCTATTGTGGCAAAGTGTCTATTCAGTTTGTTTGCTGCATCTTTGTCTGTGAGCATTGCCCCTTCGTTATCTTGGAAGTTTGTATGCTCTTCTTTGTTATTTTTGGGGAATAATAGGTTTACATTTTTCCAGAATTTGTTTGTGTTGCTTCCCCAGTCTTTGTCCTGCTTTATTATGTATTTCTTTTTTGCTGTTCTCACAGCTTTGAGAGAGTTGTTTCTGGCGATGCAGTAGGCCAGTTTGTCTTCTATTGTTTCTGTGCGTTTTGCTTTATCACCCAGTTTACTTTTGGTTGTGACGAGTGTTAGCAGGTCTTTGTCTACCCAAGGGTCTTGGTTTTTTCGTACTTTTATTTTCTTCATGGGTCACGATGCTATAGAATGGTTGACCTTTTACACTCCATACTTATGGTGCTGTCACATTATGACGCTTCTCGCCAAGGCACATCGACATATGTGATTTTTTGGCGGAACGTCGGGATATGTCAGGAAGCGTTAGGTGCGCGTTAGGCACGCTTTAGGCGCGCGTTGGTATTCGTTGGTGTATATATACAGTAAAACCTCTCTTAATCGACCGACCATGGGATCGACTTTTAAATGTCCATTTAGGGAGGTGGTCAGTTTAGGGAGTTTTTTTGGTATCATTACAGTGGTATTGTGTGGGCGATCGTTTGGGACCCAAATAAAGCGATCGATATAAGGGAGTGGGCGATCTGTTGAGGTGGTCGGTTGGAGGTTTTACTGTTTACTGTTCGGTTAAACCAAACGATCGGTTAATCCAAACTTTGTTGGCAGCCCGGAAAAATACTACCATTTATCATATAAAAAAAGGCCTAGGCCACTTCTGGTATGGTTAAACTAAACATTCATGTGGTTATATGGTCATCTGAGACCCCACCTCCTCTTTCATGTGGTTATATGGTCATCTGAGACCCCACCACCTCCTTCATGTGGTTATATGGTCATCTGAGACCCCACCACCTCTTTCATGTGGTTATATGGTCATCTGAGACCCCACCACCTCTTTCATGTGGTTATATGGTCATCTGAGACCCCACCACCTCTTTCATGTGGTTATATGGTCATCTGAGATCCCACCACCTCTTTCATGTGGTTATATGGTCATCTGAGACCCCACCACCTCTTTCATGTGGTTATATGGTCATCTGAGACCCCACCTCCTCTTTCATGTGGTTATATGGTCATCTGAGACCCCACCACCTCTTTCATGTGGTTATATGGTCATCTGAGACCCCACCACCTCTTTCATGTGGTTATATGGTCATCTGAGACCCCACCACCTCTTTCATGTGGTTATATGGTCATCTGAGATCCCACCTCCTGTTATACTGGGCTTGTTTGGATAAGTGTTAGCTCACCAAACCTTTGCTGGGTGCGTATGCAATTAGCCGCTTATACAATCAGCTGCAATGGTCCTCTTACATCTGTGTGAGTTGTTTATGTGTTACATGTGCAATATACACTTAGTAATTCATAATGCACCCAACTTTTTAACAAAGCCAAGTCAAAGTCGAAGCCAAAGCTCGGTTAAACCAATGATCGGTTAATCCAAACAGATTTTTAGGGTCCTTTCAAGTTTGGTTTAACGGGGTTGTACTGTATATAAATTCGCTCATGTAATGGGCCTGTCACATTACGACGCTTCTCGCCAGCGCGCTGCCAACGTGCAAAATCACTTTTAATCGTTGAGACACCTCAAACTTTTCGGGGTCAGCGCAACGTATTGGTAGCGTGCGGTCGACGTTGTGAGAAAAAAAGAAAAAAAAGTTGCGTGCAAGCACAAAACTTCGCCGATACCCTGATGCGCGCCGCCGACCCTGGCCGACCGTCGCCGTCCACCAACGAATACCAACCCGCGCCTAACGCGCGCGTAACACTTCCTGACATATCCCGACGTTCCGCCAAAAAATCACATACGTCGATGTGCGTTGGCGAGAAGCATCGTAATGTGACAGCACCATAAGTATGGAGCGTAAAAGGTCAACCATTCTATAGCATCATGATTGTAATATGTACCACACATATGTCCCTTTGAATTTAATTTTGTTTGTTTTGTTGGAGTTGTATACCCTGCCAACATCTAAGGTCATATCACATTATCAGGATGGGTACTGACTTTATGACAGTACACACTCATGGCAACTATATAGCGCTGCCCCACTGGGAGACCAGCCTACCAGCACCAAGAGCTGATATCCCACTCAGTCTCATTACCCTGACATCGAGTCCACCAGTCCTTGCCGTATCCTAATAATGCTGAGTGCCTGGCTAGGAAGCAACGACTATCAATTTTGTACATCATTAGTTTGACTCGACAGGGAATTGAACACCCAACCTTCTACACGGGAGGCCTGCGCTCTACCGATTCGGTCATCGGGTCCGGTAGGGGGTGGGTGTGAGTGGTGGTGGTGGTGGTGGTGGTGGTGTGAGTGGGAGTATGTGGGGGTGAGTGGGGGTGTTACAGATGAGAGCCCTCCATGGAGTGGTTGTGAAGTGAGTGGAGAGTTGGTATGAGAATGACCAGTTGACATATAGAAGTCTGCCCCCTCTCTGACCCTCTCCAACCCTCTCCAACCCTCTCCAACCCTCTCCGACTCTCTCCGACCTGTCAGTGCTGGACTGTGCACACGACTCCAAGTAAGCACACTACCCTCCCCCACCCTCCCCCACCCTCCTCTCCCCTCCCCTTCTCTCTGCTGGTCATTGCAGTGGAATTTGGCATATTTCTCTTCTACCTTTTGTTCTGTTTTTCATTTTGAACGTGTTTTATTTATTTGGCTGAGTTTAGTATAAAAGGCATGAACCCAAGTACACGTGACAACAAAATCCGCTCATTCTGAGAAACTGCTCAGTGTCAACTAACAGTAACACTGCCACTGGTGAGGTTCTGTGTACCTTGTTTGGTGAAAGGCTGTGGTAATAGTGCACAGTAACACTGCCACTGGTGAAGTTCTGTGTACCTTGTTTGGTGAAAGGCTGTGGTACTCGTGCACAGCAACACTGCCACTGGTGAAGTTCTGTGTACCTTGTTTGGTGAAAGGCTGTGGTAATAGTGCACAGTAACACTGCCACTGGTGAAGTTCTGTGGACCTTGTTTGGTGAAAGGCTGTGGTACTCGTGCACAGTAACACTGCCACTGGTGAAGTTCTGTGTACCTTGTTTGGTGAAAGGCTGTGGTACTCGTACACAGTAACACTGCCACTGGTGAAGTTCTGTGTACCTTGTTTGGTGAAAGGCTGTGGTACTTGTGCACAGTAACACTGCCACTGGTGAAGTTCTGTGTACTTTGTTTGGTGAAAGGTTGTGGTACTCGTGCACAGTAACACTGCCACTGGTGAAGTTCTGTGTACCTTGTTTGGTGAATGCTGTGGTACTCGTGCACAGTAACACTGCCACTGGTGAAGTTCTGTGTACCTTGTTTGGTGAAAGGCTGTGGTACTCATGCACAGTAACACTGCCACTGGTGAAGTTCTGTGTACCTTGTTTGGTGAAAGGCTGTGGTACTCGTGCACAGTAACACTGCCACTGGTGAAGTTCTGTGTACATTGTTTGGTGAAAGGCTGTGGTACTCATGCACAGCAACACTGCCACTGGTGAAGTTCTGTGTACCTTGTTTGGTGAAAGGCTGTGGTAATCGTGCACAGTAACACTGCCACTGGTGAAGTTCTGTGTACCTTGTTTGGTGAAAGGCTGTGATACTCGTGCACAGTAACACTGCCACTGGTGAAGTTCTGTGTACCTTGTTTGGTGAAAGGCTGTGGTACTCATGCACAGTAAGACTGCCACTGGTGAAGTTCTGTGTACCATGTTTGGTGAAAGGTTGTGATACTCATGCACAGTAACACTGCCACTGGTGAAGTTCTGTGTACCTTGTTTGGTGAAAGGTTGTGGTACTCGTGCACAGTAACACTGCCACTGGTGAAGTTCTGTGTACCTTGTTTGGTGAAAGGCTGTGATACTCGTGCACAGTAACACTGCCACTGGTGACGTTCTGTGTACCTTGTTTGGTGAAAGGCTGTGATACTCGTGCACAGTAACACTGCCACTGGTGAAGTTCTGTGTACCTTGTTTGGTGAAAGGCTGTGGTACTCATGCACAGTAACACTGCCACTGGTGAAGTTCTGTGGACCTTGTTTGGTGAAAGGCTGTGGTACTCGTGCACAGTAAGACTGCCACTGGTGAAGTTCTGTGTACCTTGTTTGGTGAAAGGCTGTGATACTCGTGCACAGTAACACTGCCACTGGTGACGTTCTGTGTACCTTGTTTGGTGAAAGGCTGTGGTACTCGTGCACAGTAACACTTCCACCGGTGAAGTTCTGTGTACATTGTTTGGTGAAAGGTTGTGATAGTCGTGCACAGTAACACTGCCACTGGTGAAGTTCTGTGTACCTTGTTTGGTGAAAGGTTGTGGTACTCGAGCACAGTAACACTGACACTGGTGAAGTTCTGTGTACCTTGTTTGGTGAAAGATTGTGGTACTCATGCACAGTAACACTGCCACTGGTGAAGTTCTGTGTACCTTGTTTGGTGAAAGGTTGTGGTACTCGTGCACAGTAACACTGCCACTGGTGAAGTTATGTGTGCCATGTTTGGTGAAAGGCTGTGGTCCTCATGCACAGTAACACTGCCACTGGTGAAGTTGTGTGGACCTTGTTTGGTGAAAAGCTGTGGTACTCATGCACAGTAACACTGCCACTGGTGAAGTTCTGTGTACCTTGTTTGATGAAAGTCTGTGGTACTCATGCACAGTAACACTGCCACTGGTGAAGTTCTGTGTACCTTGTTTGGTGAAAGGCTGTGGTACTCATGCACAGTAACACTGCCACTGGTGAAGTTCTGTGTACCTTGTTTGGTGAAAGGCTGTGGTACTCATGCACAGTAACACTGCCACTGGTGAAGTTCTGTGTACCATGTTTGGTGAAAGGTTGTGGTAATAGTGCACAGTAACACTGCCACTGGTGAAGTTCTGTGTACCTTGGTTGGTGAAAGGCTGTGGTAATAGTGCACAGTAAGACTGCCACTGGTGAAGTTCTGTGTACCTTGTTTGGTGAAAGGCTGTGGTAATCGTGCACAGTAACACTGCCACTGGTGAAGTTCTGTGTACCTTGTTTGGTGAAAGGTTGTGGTACTCGTGCACAGTAACACTGCCACTGGTGAAGTTCTGTGTACCTTGTTTGGTGAAAGGCTGTAGTACTCGTGCACAGTAACACTGCCACTGGTGAAGTTCTCTGGACCTTGTTTGGTGAAAGGCTGTGGTAATCGTGCACAGTAACACTGCCACTGGTGAAGTTCTGTGGACCTTGTTTGGTGAAAGGCTGTGGTACTCGTGCACAGTAACACTGCCACTGGTGAAGTTCTGTGGACCTTGTTTGGTGAAAGGCTGTGGTAATCGTGCACAGTAACACTGCCACTGGTGAAGTTCTGTGTACCTTGTTTGGTGAAAGGCTGTGGTACTCGTGCACAGTAACACTGCCACTGGTGAAGTTCTGTGTACCTTGTTTGGTGAAAGGCTGTGATACTCATGCACAGTAACACTGCCACTGGTGAAGTTCTGTGGACCTTGTTTGGTGAAAGGCTGTGGTAATCGTGCACAGTAACACTGCCACTGGTGAAGTTCTGTGTACCTTGTTTGGTGAAAGGCTGTGGTACTCGTGCACAGTAACACTGCCACTGGTGAAGTTCTGTGTACCTTGTTTGGTGAAAGGCTGTGATACTCGTGCACAGTAACACTGCCACTGGTGAAGTTATGTGTACCTTGTTTGGTGAAAGGCTGTGGTACTCATGCACAGTAACACTGCCACTGGTGAAGTTCTGTGTACCTTGTTTGGTGAAAGGCTGTGGTACTCGTGCACAGTAACACTGCCACTGGTGAAGTTCTGTGTACCTTGTTTGGTGAAAGGTTGTGATACTCGTGCACAGTAACACTGCCACTGGTGAAGTTCTGTGTACCTTGTTTGATGAAAGTCTGTGGTACTCATGCACAGTAACACTGCCACTGGTGAAGTTCTGTGTACCATGTTTGGTGAAAGGCTGTGGTACTCATGCACTGTAACACTGCCACTGGTGAAGTTCTGTGTACCATGTTTGGTGAAAGGCTGTGGTACTCATGCACAGTAACACTGCCACTGGTGAGGTTCTGTGTACCTTGTTTGGTGAAAGGCTGTGGTACTCGTGCACAGTAACACTGTCGTGCTGAGTGTGGGGAATAGGGAGTTTGAATACCGGCTGAGTCAAACCAACGACTTGAAAAAATGATACTGTCGCTACCTAGCCTGGCGCTTGGTCACCATGAATGTGCACTGTCACAAGTTGGTACCCATCCTGATGACCTTAGATGTTGCAGGATGTAAAACCCCAACAAACAAACAGAAGGCTAAATGCATCATTGTCATTTGACAATCAGTTGCTCACCCACTTCCCCCTCGCAACACACACTGACACCAGCTTCTAGCCTCCCTCGCCTCCACACACTCCTCCACACACTCATTCCCGCCCTCTACACACACGTGGCCAGTAGTCACTGATAGGGAACCAGGCTACCTACAGATTAGTGGGTCATTCCTCATCACGTGACCATCACGAGATGCGAATCACTGATAGGGAACCAGGCTACCTACAGATTAGTGGGTCATTCCTCATCACGTGACCATCACAAGATGTGAATCACTGATAGGGAACCAGGCTACGTACAGATTAGTGGGTCATTCCTCATCACGTGACCATCACGAGATGTGAATCACTGATAGGGAACCAGGCTACGTACAGATTAGTGGGTCATTCCTCATCACGTGACCATCACAAGATGTGAATCACTGATAGGGAACCAGGCTACGTACAGATTAGTGGGTCATTCCTCATCACGTGACCATCACAAGATGTGAATCACTGATAGGGAACCAGGCTACTACAGATTAGTGGGTCATTCCTCATCACGTGACCATCACAAGATGTGAATCACTGATAGGGAACCAGGCTACCTACAGATTAGTGGGTCATTCCTCATCACGTGACCATCACAAGATGTGAATCACTGATAGGGAACCAGGCTACGTACAGATTAGTGGGTCATTCCTCATCACGTGACCATCACAAGATGTGAATCACTGATAGGGAACCAGGCTACCTACAGATTAGTGGGTCATTCCTCATCACGTGACCATCACGAGATGCGAATCTGGACCACAACAACTGGACTTTTGGCAAGCTTGCCGAAATTATGTTGGGTTCTTTCAGCTCGAATTGCTCCAAAATTAAGCGTTTTTTAATCAAAGTGACTGCAGAATAATGCATATTAGGTTACAATGGTCAACCTGATAGAAGGAAGCAACAATGTGAAAGTCATCGGACTATGCACCTTTAAATGTCCGCCACCACTTTGCTGATGATGTCATAAAATGGTCACCAATGGACATCTTTTGACCAGAACAATGCGTCCTGAAAGCAGAAGGTCCACACTGTAATAATGAATTTTGTTTGTTAATGAATAGACAATTCTGATGTTTAAGGGCATGACCCCTAATGGCATGACCCCTAATGGCATGACCCCACTGGCCAATCATTATGGCTGGTTACATTTGCGAAGGGCTCGACTAGGTAGAGGCCTTTCTCCTCATCTACAGTGAATAGCATTAATCAATAACACATGTCTCATTTCCAGACCTGCCTGCACAAATGCCCTATTTGGGTGCTCAGTGAACACACTTGTGTACTTTCCTAAATATATTGCGCACTTTAAAGTTGTCCTTTTTGCATATGAAATTGTTATTTTGCATATTGGCATACTCCAGCTTAAAACTTTGTAAAAAGTATGCATAGATTGTATGTGTAGGCAGGTACTGCCTACCCTACATTTCATATTTGGGTACTTCAGTGAAAAAAGGTATTTTTAAAACAAAGCAAATTTTTTTTTGTATTGCATACTTTCTCAAATTGTTGTTTGCTCCGGCTTCAAACTGTGTACAAAATACGCAACCATCGCGTACATAATCATGATAATTGATAGCCTGACTGAGTCAAACTACTCAATTGCGCAGGAAACAACGATTCAGTATAATGTCTGTAAATTGATGACTTCAGTTGTAGATAATAATGTTAGTCTTCCCCATTGCACTGCGCCTCGTCCTATCTAAAGGCCCTGTCACACTACGACGCTTGTTCCGGCATCCCGCCAACGCGCAAAATAATATCAACGGGTTGAGAAACATCAAACTTTTCGGCGTTTCGGGGGGTTGTTTGACGGGCCGCAGCGTGTTAGTAGCCTGGTCGCAGCGTGTTATTAGCGCGTCGTCAACGGATATCGACGTTTCGGGTGGGAAAAACGAAAACAACGGGTGATTAACCTACTTCACGGGCAGCTGGGTCAGCGCGTCGCGATGTGCCAGCAACGGGTTGTCAGCGCACTATTGGTGTGTTGCCGGCGCGCTGGCAGCGAGCTGAGGGCGGTCTGTCGGCGTGTGGGTATTGCATCAGCTGGGGGTAGTGGGTGGGTTTTGTATATAAATAAGGTTGAAGTCTTCGCAGTTTGGCTAAAAATCCCCAGCATTGATGGACGTTGATCAACGTGGTTCGAGCGGGCTGGGAACGCGCTGGTAACGTGCATCAACGCGCAATCCAACACGTTGGCGCGCGTCGGTGCGCGTCGAAAGTTTTGCGCCAACTTGTGGCTCCAAACGTTGCTGGCACTCAACGAGTACCGACATGTACCGAGGCACCGCTAACGCGTTTGTAACGCCCCGTTAACAGGTCCCGATGGGTCCCGACGTTTCGTCCAAAAAGGCAACACGTTGGCACGCATCGAAGCGCGTTCGTGAGAAACGTTGTAGTGTGACAGGGCCTTAAAATATTAGTAACGCTGTGTGCACCAGGCAGCAGCAAGGGTAATTAGTTTGGCAGACAGGTTCCCGCCATGCTCCTGTACGCCCTGTGTGGTGCACACATTGCGTGTAACTGTGTCCGCTGATACCCGGGCGTCCTGCTGGTGCTGGTGCCGGCGTCACCCCGGGCTGCTCCCGGTACCAGCCTGGCCTGGTCACCGGCCTCCTCCCCCTCCCCTGTCCCCCATCTCCGACTCACCCTCCCCCCTCCCCCATCTCCGACTCACCCTCCCCCTTCCCCCATCTCCGGCTCCCCGTCCCCCATCTCCGACTCACCCCCCCCCCCCCTCATCCATCTCCGACTTCCCCTCCCCCCTCCCCCATCTCCGACTCACCTCTCCTACCCCTACCCCTCCCCATCTCCGACTCACCCCCATCCCCCATCTCCGACTCACCCTCCCCCCTCTCCCCTACCCCTCCCCATCTCCGACTCCCCCCTCCCCCAATCTCTGACTCACATCTCCTACCCCCCTCCCCATCTCCGACTCACCCCTCTCCCCCTCCCTCCCCCCTCCCTTGGCCAGAGGAAGAAGTGAAGTGAGGATGGAATTAGTTAGGCATTGGGTGGGGTATGCAGGTATTGCAGGTATAGCAATACCTCAGGGAGTTTGACGCCCCTGCCTTGCAGAGTTGTAAACCACTGCCTTGTGGTACAGGTTCTTGACAGAACCGAAGGCTAAGGGAGCAAACCCTAAACAGAAAACCATGTCACTGTGGCAGCATTAAGGGCGGTTGATGTATGGAACTCCCAACATCTCCGGACCAGCCACTGCAGGGACAAATAGTTTTGCGCCTGTCTTGACATGTTGTTGCCGGCGTGAAACCTCTATTTGCTCCCCGAGAGAGTGTCGCTGGTAACTTGCAAAAGCCAGCAGCACTTCAACACTTTTGCTGGCAGCTTTCATGAAATGTGAGTGAACACTTCCAGAAGCTACTCAACGTCCCTGGTGACATAGATCACAAAGCTCTAGACAACATCCAGCAGCGCATTACTAAAACATGCCTCGATGATATTCCAACCATGGATGAGATGGCTAGAGCAATCGCCAGCCTGAAAGATGGCAAAGCACCTGGGGGTGATGGAATTCCTGCTGAAGTATGGAAGCACGGAGGAGACAATCTGCTCAACAGACTGCACCAACTAATCACCAATGCCTGGGAGGAGGGTTCTGTACCCCAAGCATGGAAGGATGCCAGCATTGTAACCATCTACAAGAAAGGTGATCGAACAGACTGTGGGAACTATAGAGGAATCTCTCTTCTTTCCATAGCAGGCAAGATCTTCGCCAGGATCCTACTCAATAGACTATCTATTCACATAACACCTGATGTAGTCCCGGAGTCAGAGTGTGGCTTCAGAGGTAACCGGAGCACCGTGGATATGATAAAAAGTGCATTGAGCAGGACCGACCACTGTAGATGGTATTTGTCGATTTCATGAAGGCATTTGATACAGTCGGGAGGACCGGGCTATGGCAGCTACTGAGGAAGTACGGATGCCCAGAGAAGTTCACAACTATGATCGAGGCTCTACATACAGGAATGATGGCGAACGTTAGTGCTGGAGGGGAAGTCTCGGAATCATTCGGGGTTACCAATGGGGTCAAGCAAGGTTGTGTACTGGCCCCCACGCTCTTCTCCATCTTCCTATCAGCAATGCTAGACGAGGCTTTCTGAGACATGGGGGATGGCATCTATATACAGTCCAGACAGAGCGCTGACCTATTCAATGTCGCACACTTCAGAGCGAAGACCAAGACTACTCTGATACTGTTGAGAGAGCTACTATTCGCAGATGACAGTGCACTGGTTGCCCACTCTGCTGAAGAGATCCAGAAAATAGTGGACGCTTTCTCCGATGCATCAAAGAAGTTTGGCCTGAAGATTAACATCAAGAAGACGGAGGTGCTGTACCAACCCAACTCTACAAGAACCCGAGAGGAGGAGATCATGGTTGACGGAAACAAGCTGAACTCTGTTCCGGAATTCACCTATCTCGGAAGCACTATATCAAGTGATGGACGCATTGATGCTGAAATACAGAGGAGGATGGCCAAGGCTAGCGCATCTTTCGGCCGACTATGCCAGAGACTCTGGAACAACCACCATGTGTCCATTCGGGTCAAAGGTAAGATCTACCGTGCAATCGTGCTATCCACCCTACTATACGGAGCCGAGGCCTGGACAGTGTACAGACAACAGGTGAAAAAGCTGCATGCCTTCATGATGCGACATCTGCGTTCAATCATGAGGTTAACCTGGAAGGACAAAGTGACAAATAGGGAAATACTCGAACGAACGGGGCTGCCCTCTATGGAAGATCTTCTGATCAAAAAGAATCTCTGGTGGACTGGACACCTCATGAGGATGTCATCAGACAGGCTACCAAAGCAGATCCTCTATTCTCAACTGTCTTCTGGTTACAGAAAGAGAGGGCGCTCTCGACTCTGGTTCAAGGATAGCATTAAGAGAAACCTGAAGCTGAGAGACATTAAGACCGACTCATGGACGCAACTCTCACAGCAGAGAGCTAAATGGAGAGCGGCAGTCAAGTAATGAAAGCAGTCTTTGTCGCATCGCGACCGACAGCATGATGATGATGATGGGTATGGTTACCTGTTACTAGTGTTAGTTGTTATTGAAAATTAGTGGTTAATTGGTACTGGTGTCAAGTCAGGTATGGGGATGAGATGGGGTCTGCTAGGTCCTCGGTGTCAGGCAGAGGGCTCTCCCTTTTAAAGTCTCGGTCTAGCCTGATACCTAGGTAGTCGAAGGTGGAGACCCATTCGATAGGGGATCCATCTAGGTCGAGGGGGTGAAGTGGTTGAACTCTGAACATGTGCATGATCTTGGTCTTGGTGGGGGGAGATTTTTAGTCCAAGGTCTCGGCAGGCATTTCCTACCAGGTGGAGCACCTGCTCAGCCAGATCCTGTGCGTTGATCGCATGGGAGCAGGTGATTGCGATGTCATCTGCGTAGCAGACTATTGTTGTCTCTGTGATCTCTTGGGGGGCTAGGTCTTGTTTAAGCCTCCTCACGAGAGATGCCATCACTGCATTGAAAAGGAGGGGGCTGAGCACTGCACCCTGGGGGGACACCATTTATTAGTTGGAAGTAGGGAGAAGAGGTGCCTTGGACACGTACCCTGGCTCGCATGTTCTGGAGGTAATATCGGACGTAGGTAATATCGGATATGTGTCAGTACCACATTGTGGTCGATAAACTCAAAGGCTTTTTTGAGGTCAAGGAAGATGACCATTACCGAGGCCATAGGAAATGCTCTCGATGAGGGTGGCAACAGCATGCTGGGTGCCTCGTCCTCCTCGGTAGCCAATGACCTCCTCTGGTAGGCCAGTGGTGGGGTCTTCTGTGACCATCTGGAGATGGGCAAAGACGATTCTTTCACTAACTTTCCCGAGGGATTGGAGAAGGGAGATGGGTCTGACTTCGCCCAGGGTTTTCTTGGGGATGGAGATGATATCAGCATCGTTCCAAGATTGGGGTATTTCCGCGTTGTAGAAGATATTGTTGAGGAGGGGGAGGAGAGTTTCCCTGTTAGTGGCAGATAACTTGGTCCACGCAGTGTTAGGGACGCCGTCGGCTCCTGGTGTTGTCTTCTTTGTGGTGGTGCCTAGGGCGCGGTCGAGCTCAGCCCTGGTCAGCTTGTTGTCAAGATTATGGGTGGACATTGTGGCTATTGATATGTATATGAGGTCGGCTCTCCAGGCGCAGTTCCTGGTGAGCACTTTGTAAAAATATACAGATTTTCGGTTAAGAATTATATATTGGCAGAGAGCATTATTATTCTTGGACGACGGAGTGGGAACAAGGTTATGTAATTTAAAAGCAATAGAATCCCACTCCCATTGTACATGATAATGAGTGATGTGAAATATATGTTATATATGATGCTTAGGGTTAATGAAGAAATGTGTCATGTAAGAAACAGTTAAGGTGATGAAATGTCTCTCTATGTATTCATAAAGAATGCAATCAGAGAAAAAGGACATTTTGAATATATATAGGAAGCAGTGCCTACAGCCCTTGGAACTGGGGTCCCTTGGGTGTTGCACTCAACTCAATTTGGAATATGTGAATTTGGATAGCATCAGACAGAGTATCTGGGGTCCTGCTCTAGAGTAGGTGTGTCTCACTCAAGAGCCAGGAGTAGAGTGATTTCTCTTCAGTGTGTCTGAAGCAGAATCTTGAATAATTAATTAGAATGAGACTTGTGTGGTTAGGATAGGCCAAGGGGGTCAGGTGACTGGACCTCCCCCAGCCAGCCAATCAGACACCCCAACAGCCTGGGTGGGTGACACCCCCCAATAGGGGTGGCTGTCACTCAACCCAGCAGCAGGTGGTGCACACCATGCATATGCAGATTAGCTGGTGGGTCAGCCCAGTGGTCATGGGAGGAGGCTGCAACAGTTACAGATATATAGTATAGTTATACGAGTCTTACCTTGGTACAGATGATGGATAACTGTTGTTTTACCGAGGTATAAGCCTCGGATAGATGTGGGCTAGGGAGAGGTAAGCACGTCCGGTACCAGCAATCTTAACCTACTTATTGAGGATAAAAATGACTTTCAAACAATGGATACTATTACTTTACCGAAAAGGTACACCAACGGAATAGATGTGGCAGGGTGTGGCGGGAGGGCCCTAGCCCACATCTATCCGAGGCTTATACCTCGGTAAAACAACAGTTATCCATCATCTGTACCAAGGTAAGACTCGTATAACTATACTATTTTACCTCGGTAAACAGCCTCAGGCTAGCCTCAGGCTAGGGAGACCTTTACATAATTCATTTTTATCCTTAATATCATTCTTTCTTATTATTATAACATTCTAAATTTTTGTTCTCACCTATTCTTGTTAGTTGGCGAGAAGACGCTTTGCAACGCCGGTAGGCTTTTCTAGTCGTTTATTATAATGTTTTGCAAACGACTTAGCCGTCTTCCAGCCTGCATGCGCTAGTATTCTTTTCACAGAAATACCAAGCACCCGTGCCTTGGAGACCATGGCTCCTCTAGTTGAGTGGGAAGAGTATTTACTCGTATCCACTCCAGCCAATTTCAACACCGTAATTGTCCATCTGGCAAGTGTGTCTCGTGAAATCGCCTTATGTGGCTTTATAAAGCTCACTAATAGTTGTTGTGATGCACGTAAATCCTTTGTCTTGTATATATAAGCCCGTATGGCCGACACAACACATAATTTCCGATCATTCGGAAAACAGTCTAAGTGAACCGTTGATAAAGGGTCACCTAACGTGTTCGATTTAAGCAATTTTTCTAAATCAAACGTAGCTTGTTGCTTGTCTATTTCTAATCCAGTTAAGGATAAAGCAACAATCGTCTGTCCTCTGTGTCCGGTTACTAACAATAACAGGACCGCGACCTTAAAACCTAACTGTTTTATATCTAACCACGAGTTGTGAGGCCAAGCCTGAAACAACTTAAATACTATAGAAACATCCCAAAACCGACTATACTTTGGTTTTGGAGGATTCCTTTGATAAATTGAACGAAGTAAATAACAAATAACATAATGTTTTCCAACTGTTTCGCCATCAATC
>CM059194.1:82480169-82503939 GCA_030323885.1 Branchipolynoe longqiensis | reverse complement strand
GCACCTTTATAATGGTTATAATCCCACCTATGCACCTTTATAATGGTTATAATCCCACATATGCACCTTTATAATGGTTATAATCCCACATATGCACCTTTATAATGGTTATAATCCCACCTATGCACCTTTATAATGGTTATAATCCCACCTATGCACCTTTATAATGGTTATAATCCCACATGTGCACCTTTATAATGGTTATAATCCCACCTATGCACCTTTATAATGGTTATAATCCCACCTATGCACCTTTATAATGGTTATAATCCCACCTATGCACCTTTATAATGGTTATAATCCCACCTATGCACCTTTATAATGGTTATAATCCCACATATGCACCTTTATAATGGTTATAATCCCACCTATGCACCTTTATAATGGTTATAATCCCACCTATGCACCTTTATAATGGTTATAATCCCACATATGCACCTTTATAATGGTTATAATCCCACCTAGCACCTTTATAATGGTTAATCCCACCTATGCACTAATTATAATCCCACCTATGCCCTTTATAAGGGTTATAATCCCACATCATGCACCTTTATAATGGTTATAATCCCACCTATGCACCTTTATAATGGTTATAATCCCACCTATGCACCTTTATAATGGTTATAATCCCACCTATGCACCTTTATAATGGTTATAATCCCACCTATGCACCTTTATAATGGTTATAATCCCACCTATGCACCTTTATAATGGTTATAATCCCACCTATGCACCTTTATAATGGTTATAATCCCACCTATGCACCTTTATAATGGTTATAATCCCACCTATGCGCCTTTATAATGGTTATAATCCCACCTATGCACCTTTATAATGGTTATAATCCCACCTATGCACCTTTATAATGGTTATAATCCCACCTATGCACCTTTATAATGGTTATAATCCCACCTATGCACCTTATAATGGTTATAATCCCACTATGCACCTTTATAAAGGTTATAATCCCACCTATGCACCTTTATAATGGTTATATCCCACCTATGCACATAAGATATCACTATGCACCTTTATAATGGTTATAATCCCACCTATACACCTTTATAATGGTTATAATCCCACCTATGCACCTTTATAATGGTTATAATCCCACCTATGCACCTTTATAATGGTTATAATCCCACCTATGCACCTTTATAATGGTTATAATCCCACCTATGCACCTTTATAATGGTTATAATCCCACCTATGCACCTTTATAATGGTTATAATCCCACCTATGCACCTTTATAATGGTTATAATCCCACCTATGCACCTTTATAATGGTTATAATCCCACCTATGCACCTTTATAATGGTTATAATCCCACCTATGCACCTTTATAATGGTTATAATCCCACCTATGCACCTTTATAATGGTTATAATCCCACCTATGCACCTTTATAATGGTTATAATCCCACCTATGCACCTTTATAAGGGTTATAATCCCACCTATGCACCTTTATAATGGTTATAATCCCACCTATGCACCTTTATAATGGTTATAATCCCACCTATGCACCTTTATAATGGTTATAATCCCACCTATGCACCTCTATAAGGGTTATACTCCCACATGTACACCTTTATAATGGTTATAATCCCACATATGCAACTTTATAATGGTTATAATCCCACCTATACACCTTTATAATGGTTATAATCCCACCTATGCACCTTTATAATGGTTATAATCCCACCTATGCACCTTTATAAGGGTTATAATCCCACCTATGCACCTTTATAAGGGTTATAATCCCACATGTGCACCTTTATAATGGTTATAATCCCAGCTATGCAACTTTATAATGGTTATAATCCCACATATGCACCTTTATAATGGTTATAATCCCAGATATGCACCTTTATAATGGTTATAATCCCACCTATGCACCTTTATAAGGGTTATAATCCCACCTATGCACCTTTATAAGGGTTATAATCCCACATGTGCACCTTTATAATGGTTATAATCCCACCTATGCACCTTTATAAGGGTTATAATCCCACCTATGCACCTTTATAAGGGTTATAATCCCACATGTGCACCTTTATAATGGTTATAATCCCACTTATGCACCTTTATAAGGGTTATATTCCCACATGTGCACCTTTCGGAGTCGGAGTAAGAAATCCAGGTCCGGATGAGGGAAATGCAGGACAGCTGGCGCCACCGTCGTATAATATGTGTGAAGGGTGTGTGTCTGAGGGGATTCTGGGTGTGTGAGGGGTGTGTGTGGTGAGGGAGAGGTGTAAGTTGTGTGCGGTGTGTGAGCGGCATGTGTGAAGGATATGTGCCTGAGGGGTTTATGGGGGTGTGAGGGGTGTGGGTGTGGGTTAGGGTGTGGGTGTGGGTGTGGGTGTGGGTGTGGGTGGTTTTTTACTGAACACTTTATAGATCAGCGCCGCCTGGCGGGAATCGACCCGCATAACTTGGCACCCGCCTTTTGCACCTCGCCATCTGCGGCGAGCAGACGACATCCGGACATCCCCTCCCCTCCCGTTCCACCCTCCCTCCCTCCCACCCCTCCCTTCCCGTTCCACCCTCCCTCCCTCCCACCCCTCCCTTCCCCTTCCACCCTCCCTCCCGCCCACCCCTCCCCTACCATTCCACACTCCCTCCCTCCCACCCTACCCTCCCTCCCCTCCCCTCCCCCTCCCCCCCTACCCTTCCACCATCCCCCTCCCTCCCCCTACCCTTCCACCCTCCCCCTCCTCCCACCCTCTCCTACCCTTCACCCCCCTACCCACCCACCACCCTCCCTCCCTTCTCCTTCCAACCCAAACTTGCTCATCTTTTTTTTTGTTGAGGCTGTATTTATACTGTCCGTAGCATATAAGCCTGGGTATTCAGGCTTGTTTTCGATGCTGGCCAGCTGTAGCGTTGCAATGTGTTATCTTATCACACAGTGGCTGCTGATAAGGTATTTGATTGCCTGCATTTCAGTAGCAGATAAATAGTTGGTTGGTCTGGTTAGTAGCCTATGTTAATTTTTTTTTTTTTTCTTGGCATATATGTGTTTTATTTTTTTCTACTCTTACTACTAGGCTAGCCTACTCCTATTTACATATCATAGGCTTGTACGTAGCTATGTGGTGTGCTATCTGGCTACTTTTGTCCTTGTTACCTTCCATTGGGCGTCCCGGAGGTGGGCCGTGACATACCACATGCCCCTTTGCAGTGCAGCTCAGTGGGGGTTTCCTAGCCTTATTTTGCACAGATATTTTTGTATGTTTTTAGGTCAGTAATTTGTCATTCCTTTACTGTTTGGGCATTCCACACCTTGGCAGCCATTTTCAGGGTGCTTCTCCCATGAGCTTTTATTTGGCTTCTGGTCTACTTTAGTCGTGGCACATTATTTGCTCTAGTAGCCCTTTGTGGTTTTGTTAGGAGTTTGTTTTGACTATAGCTATATGCTAATGTTTACAGATGAATTATTCTCCTATTTTCTAGTAATTTTACTTTGGTTCTTTTGTGTATGTCATAGGTGGGGTGTAGCTTGTCTACTCTGAGGCAGATTTCCGGAGTGTTTGCTGTAGATTACATCTCCATAGTCAAAATAGGGGAGCAGCATGCCATTGAAGATTTTTATTGACATTTCTTGTGTCATGTAGTCTGTTAGCTTTGCAAATAGCCACAGTCTGTGGTTTATCTTTTGGACAATTTTGTTTATACATAGGTTGTAGATGTTTGAGCTTGTTTTGTGTTGGGTTTGGCTATCCAAGGTCGATCCGAAATAGGGAAGTACCATTAGATAGCTAATGGTTTTAGTTCTAAGTGTAGGTGTTATTGGTTTGGTGTGGGTGTGGGTGTGGAGTGGGGGTATGGAGTAAGGGTGTGGGTGTGGGTGTGGAGTGGGGGTATGGAGAGATAGCATAGGACAACGACTGGTTTGCTCAGTGTCAGGATAATTCAACCAACGCAAGACAATTACAGTATAAAGTGGCATTTATTCTTACTATTTCGTTGTTACATTTAAGCCATGAGATGTTTGATTTATTAAGATTTCGAGGATTTCAGGCACATAGCCCTATGAATGTCACTTGTAGTTTGGGTGGGAGGGACGGCAAATCCAAAGGAGAGAACACATCCTGTCGATTGAAATGCTCTGGTCGAAGTGACTTTAATGAAACTGGGTCGCATCTCGTTATGCCAATTTTCAGAAAATGGCACCACAGTCGGAGCATTATTAATAAGAAAGACTTTATAGATGGCGCCAGTAGTCGCCTCCATATTAAGTATGTACTTTTACTTGCGGGTTAAATTACCCATGTTGAAATCAACATCGACAATTCAACCAATGCAAGACAAGTACAGTATAAAGTGGCATTTATTCTTACTATTTCGTTGTTACATTTAAGCCATGAGATGTTTGATTTATTAAGATTTCAAGGATTTCAGGCACATAGGCAAAAATATAGCTCAAGTGCCTGGAAGCTGAGACTGGATGTTGTATGTTGAGACAGCAGCAGAGGTCCAGTGACCATTCTCTTACATCCTGCCTCGATGACCCTTGGAGGCAGAACTATGGAGAGTTGAACGCATAGTGTGTAGCGTTATAGCACCGGGTGCTAAGTGGCTAGTCTTATGATTGAAAGCACCGGGTGCTAGGTGGCCCACCATGGACAGGGCTAGTCTTATGATCGAAAGCACCGTGTGCTGGGAGGCCCGCCATGAACAGGGGCAATGTCATGATTGAAATTAATCCACGAACATGTGAGTGGTAGCCACATGAGTGAAGAAGGCCGCCGTCGTGCCAATGTGGTGTCCCGGACATGTACTCGCCCCGAGCAGGTGCTGGGTAGAAGGCAAACCAGGGTTGCTGGAATGTGATGTCTCTAGGAGACGATGAGTTGAATGGTGTCTTGGATCACGACATGGACATTGATGCCCAGGAGTGTTAGCCTCAGATCCTCATGCGACCTGAGTGACCATGGAGGCCACCGGATGTCGTGAAGTTGCTGTGCAGTACCTTATTGTCCATGTACAGCCGGGAGGCCGGCTATGGGGTGTCGGAGGCACTGGTGTGGTATTGTGGATAACCTGGGAAGAGAGGCAAAATAATGCAGTCGAATCCCAGGTTATAATATGTGGTTGTGGGTGACAGCGGTTAGTAGTTGAGCCCATACACTCTGCAACGTATGGAACCACCCGGTGATGCATCACTCGGTGATGCGACGATGCATGCCTTGAGTTAAAACTCCCCAATGATATGTTAGAGTTAACGATGGTATTGTCATACGGATAAGGCTACAGTGCGTGCCCACCGGAATACTGGACCTCAGATGGCCCGACATTGCACCAAGAGAGAGTACTTCCCATAGAGTCCCCATGTGAAGCGCCCCTATAATCAGAGCAGTGATAGCAGTGTCAGGTTCTGGAGGAACGCCATGATGGCCCAGAACGTCCTTATGGGCCATCCCGGAAGGAGCACAGCAGTCAGCGTGTTGGTGATGGGTAAGATTGACCCAGATGGAGCCCGAATTAATGGGTACCAGCAGCCAGTGGTATGGTTGTAATCGTCGATGTGACACCTGTGCGACCCCTGGGGTCAGAGCAGTGACTAGGAACCTCTCCCATATGGGTGTACTAATCCATCTGGGCAGTAATAGTTGACGCCACCCTGTTGGCTATGTCTACTTGTCCGTTTGGTGAGTGAGTAGAGCCAGCCCGAGCACGAGCTCTTTGATGTGCGGGCCTTATCTCAATCGTCTACATGAGTATGGGGAGGGTATGCGCCTATGTCGAAACGTCATAACCCACCCCTGTAGGATGATATTTAGTTGTGGCGATGGCTGCTTATGTTTGGTGGCTGAGTAGGACCAGCCCAAGCACGAGCTCTTGATGTGCAGGCCTCATAGGCAGTGACATTAATAATCACAGCTGCCACTGGTCTGTATAACACAGGCTGCATGATTGAGAATTGCTTTGTTGCTCTGGCCACCCGCCTGTTGGCGAGAGTAGGAGCAAGCCAAACATATATGTTGCGTATAGTGCGAGATGAAAAGAAACTCACATATATGTGTGCCTTTGATTGTTATATGAGGCCATGTTGGTGGTAGCTGAGGCTGTTAGATGAAATCACCTGTTCTTGTAGAAGCACCAACTTGTTAAGTCAGGTATAGGCAGTATGGACTACCTGTGGTGTTTGACGAATGTTGGTGACCAAGGTGGATAGTCGGAGCAACTGGCCATCCCTGTCATGATAGATTAGAAGGTATCATGGCCACCTCACATGGCATGGCCAAGCAGCCAAGCCACGTTAATCCAATGTCTTTTTGTTGTACCTAATATGAGCATAGGTTCTTAGCGCATGGTGATAATTTACGCTTGTATTGGTAGTATTTATTGTGGCTGTAACAGGTACCTGTTGGCGAGAGTCAAAGAAAGAGTCCAAGGAATCATTCTTATGAGGTATTGAGCAAGAGTGTTGTACATACCTTGTTGAACCCGCTGGTATAAGGATGGTAAGATTGTCATCTTTATGAGATATATGAACGCTGTCGTATAGCTGTAACAGCTAAAACTCACGGTAGGACAAATGCTCATGTGAATAAGGTAGAAAATACACAGGAAGAAGGCAACCGATTGTACCGAAAGGAACAGTAGCAGGCGGGGAACCTAGCCATCTTGAATATGAGACCTCGAGCATGCTGTCATGGCCGCCTCCATGCGGCATGACGTCAGCACTCCTCTCCTGCAGGACAGCATGCCCAAATCCTGGCGTTTTGTGATGCTGATCGATCCGAGGACCGATCCATGATTGATATATGCATCCGTTTTGCAAGGTAGCCAGGCCACGGTTAATCCGACGTCCGTAGCCTCGGTTTCCGTATCCGTGCGCTGATATCATTGTCGTGTGGAGGTTTGCACCAATCCTTTGTGAGCAACCGGCGTTATTTTAGCGTAGATTAATCGGTATAGCCAGTGACTTCATCCTACCTTCCATTCAGGGGTTACTGCGTGTTCTTACTGAGCCTTTTTTTCTCGATCTTTGAATCTTGTGTTCTTATGAACCAGCATCTCGTTGAATCTTAAATCCAAAGGAGAGAACACGTCCTGTCGATTGAAATGCTCTGGTCGAAGTGTCTATAATGAAACTGGGTCGCTTCTCGTTATGCCAATTTACAGAAGATGGCGCCATAGTCGGAGCATTATTAATAAGAAAGGCTTTATAGATGGCACCAGTAGTCACCTCCATATTAAGTATGTACTTTTACTTGTGGGTTAAATTACCCATGTTGAAATCAACATCGACAATGTGACTGAGTGCAATAGCGTCTCATGGTTCCCGCAGCCTGCTGTGGCAACATTACAGAGTCACCAGCAGTGTGCACTGTCACAAGTCGGTACCCGTCCTGATATGACCTTGGATGTTGCGAGGACGTAAAACTCCTGCTATTCCCACTTGTTCTGATTCCGGGAGGTAGACAACACGCTGGTAACCAACATACTTCTTTTGGGTTGTTTTTTCTGTGCCGCAGACAAGTTGCGATCAGCGCCACGCAACGGGAAGTGGCGGAGAGGACCGGAAGTGTGGGGGGGGTGTATGGGGGGGGGGGGGGTGGGGGGTATAGGGGGGGGGGGGGGGGGGGTAGGAGGGGACACAGGCGGGGACGGGAGGGAAGAAGCGGGACGGGAAGGGGCAGGAGGATGAGGGATGGTACAGGAACTGGGAAGGAGAAGGGGGGGGGGGGGGGGGGGGGCGGAGGGTAGAGGGAGGGGAGGGGGAGGGTAGGGGGGAGGGGGAGGGGGGTAGGGGACACAATCGGGGACGGGAGGGAAGAAGCGGGACGGGGAAGGGGCAGGAGGATGAGGCATGGTACAGGAACTAGGGAACGAGAAGGGCGAGGGGGAGCGGCGGGTAGAGGGAGGGGAGGGGGAGGGTAGGGGTGAGGGGGGGGGGAGGGGGAGGGCGTGGCGTGATGTGGTGTATGGTGAGTTGGGCTGGGTGGTGTGGTTTGAGTGTGCGGTGCAGTGGGTGATATGGTGGGGTATGAGTAGGGTGTGAGTGGGGGTGGGGGTGATGTGGGATGGTGGGGTGCGAATGAATGAATGAATAAATGCTTAACGGCATATCAGCACACTAAGGGCTATACAATATGCCATCAAAATGTCTTAAAACTGGTTAAACAGTCCAATGTGCTTTGAGTGTGGTGTGAGTGTGGTGTGATTGTGGGGCGGGTAGTGCAGTGTGAGTGTGACGGGGGTGATGTGAGTGTGTGTGTGGGGGGGGGGGGGGGGGGGAGGGTGATGTTGGATGTGTGTGTCTTGTGAGTGTCGTGTTGAGTGTGGGGGGGGGTGGGTGGGGGGGTAGCGTTGGTGCGAGTGTGTGTGTCTGGGGGGGGGGGGGGGTGATGTGGGATGTGGGGTGTGGGGTGATGTGGTGTGGGGTGTGTGGGGGTGGTGTGGTTGGTGTGGGGGTTGTGGGGTTGGGGGTGTATGTGTGGGGGGTGATGTGGGATGGGGGGGGGGTGATGTGGGATGGGTGTGTGGGGGGATGGTGTGTGTATGTGGGGGGCGGGGGTGATGTGTGGGGGGGGTGATGTGGGAGTGTGTGGGGGGTGGTGGTGTGGTGGTGTGGGGGTGATGTGGGGGGGGGTGGTTGGTGTGTGTGTGGGGGTGATGTGGGATGGATGTGGGATGGATGTGTGGGAGGATGGTGGTCGTGTGGGGGTGTGGAGTGATGTGGGGTGGGGTGTGTGGGTGTGGGTGTGATGTGGGATGGGTGTGTGGGGGGGTGGTGGGTGTGGGGTGATGTGTGTGGGTGTGTGTGGGTGTGGTGTGGTTGGTGTGTGTGTGTGTTTGGGGGGGTGGTGATGTGGGATGGGGGGATGGGTGGTGTGTGGGGGGGTGGGGGGATGTGGGTGGGGGTGTGTGGGGGGGTGCGGCCGGTGAGGCGGGGAGAGGCGTAGGTTACAGAGACTTGGTCGAGTACACAGTGTTGTAACCCTGGGGCGATGTGGTCACATGACCACGCTGAGGCTATAGGACTAAGTAACTAAGTAAGCACCCTCACACCCTACGAGGACGCACCGGGACGCACCAGGATGCACCAGGATGCACCAGGATGCACCGGGACGCACCCCCCCCCCCCCACCGTGACAGCAGGTCGCACCTCCGTCACACCCCAGTAGCAGCATTCGGCCGCACAACACACCAACACACTAACACAAACACATCAGCACACGAGCACACCAACACACCAGCACACTAGCACACCAGCACACCAGCACACCAGCACACTCCGCAACCACCGGGCAGAGCAGCAACACGGAGACAGAGAGACAGGGAGAGGAACGTGAAACAGACATACAGCAGAGGGGGGAGAGGAGAGAGAGAGAGAGAGAGAGAGAGAGGAGAAAGATTGGAGAGAGAGCAGGGAGAGAGGAGAGAAAGGAGAGAGAGGGGAGAGAGAGTGGAGAGAGAGCAGGGAGAGAGGAGAGAGAGGAGAGAGAGAGGAGAGAGAGTGGAGAGAGAGCAGGGAGAGAGGAGAGAGAGGAGAGAGAGAGGAGAGAGAGAGGAGAGAGAGAGGAGAGAGAGGAGAGAGAGTGGAGAGAGAGCAGGGAGAGAGGAGAGAGAGAGGAGAGAGAGAGAGGAGAGAGAGGAGAGAGAAACGAGAGAGAGGAGAGAGGAGGGCGTTAAACAGAAAGACATGAGACAAATAGGTCAAACTAGATAAGAGACCGGAGGGAGACAGGAGGGAGACAGGAGGGAGACAGGAGGGAGAGAGGAGAGAGGATGAAGACAGGGGAGAGACGAAGCCACAAAGGGAGACGAAACTTACTGAGGCACCTCTACTAAAGCACCATCACGCAACAACACCAGCAACAACAACACCAGCAACAACAACACTAGCAACAACAACACCAGCAACGCCAAAAACAAAGCACCAACACAAACTCCTCCACGTGCGACACCAGCCCGTCACAGCGCTAAGCCTCCCTGCGGACTGAGAGTGGAGTTAACTTTCCCGTCTCGGCACTTCGCCGACTTCCCGGCCGGGACCACAGGGCCGGGACGCGCCGCCACCCGGGTAGCAAGTGTGGGCGGAGGCGTCGGGCCCGGGCCCCGGAGGACTTGGCCCGTCTCATCTCGCCTCACGCCGCCTCACGCCTCCTCACACCACCCCCGCCTCACCCCCTGCCTCATCTCACCTCACACCACCTATCCTCACGTCGCCTCACCCCGTCCGCCTCACCCCGCCCCCGTGTGGCTGTGGGGGACGGTTGGACAACTCCCGCCCCCCGCCTCCTTCTAATCGCCCTCCGCCCGGTCCCAGACTCCCCTGTCGCCGCCCGCCGCTCCTCCCGCCTCCTCCCGGCGCGCCGCCTGCAGCCGCCCGCCGCCTGACGGCGCCTCGGTCAGTGCACGTCGGGGTCGGCCAGGGACGGACGAGTCGCACTCACACCCGGGAGACAGGAGAGGAGAGACCGGGACAGGAGGGGACAGACCGAGACGGGAGCAGGCAGCGAGAACAGAGCACGAGCTGGCAAGACAATCAAGGAGATTGAGAGGACAGAACAGACAGACAACAGGGATGCGATAGAGGAGGCGATAGAGGAGAAGATAGAGGAGACGATAGATGAGACAGGAGAGATAGATGAGACAGATGAGACAGAAGCGGCAGACGAGGAGTTTACTAAACAGATAGATGAGACGGAGAGGTAGATGAGACAGAAGCGGCAGACGAGGAGTTTACTAAACAGATAGATGAGACGGAGAGGTAGATGAGACAGGAGGTGGCGGTGAGCAGCCTGACTCGGAGGTACCGTACAGGTGAGCAGCAAGTTGGTCGTCACGTGACCCGGCTGTAGGCTGGTACCTGCTCCATCACGTGACCCGGCTGTAGGCTGGTACCTGCTCCATCACGTGACCCGGCTGTGGGCTGGTACCTGCTCCTTTCAGCGCTGTGACGAGTGGCGGGACGCAGACTGACCAGCACGACCACGATGGTCACCAGACTACAACTTACAAGTACTAAGTAGTCTATGTCCACTGTTGCTGCACAACTAGTACTAGTAGTAGGTGTGTAACTAATAGTAATACATTATTGGTGCTGCTCTACTAGTACTAGTAGGTCGGTCCCTGAAGCACAATCAGGAGCCTGCACCACGTTGTCCGACCATTGTGTGCTGCCTCCAGTTGGCAGTGACCTTGTACAGGAAGTGTTGCTTGGATTACCGGAAGTGGCCTTCAGCTGCAGACATGGAGACCTCACGGACCGTGCTTGTCACAGGTAGGGACTAGGCACATTGCAGTGCCTCGTGTGTATATATTCACATTACAGTGCCTCGTGTGTATATATTCACATTACAGTGCCTCGTGTGTATATATTCACATTACAGTGCCTCGTGTGCACATGTGTTTATATTCATTGCACAGTACCTTGTTGTGTGTTTATGTGATTACAGTAAAACCTCTCTAACCAATCACCTCCACAGATCGACCACTCCCCTATATCGATCGCTTTATTTGGGTCCCAAAGGATCGTCCTTACAAAATCATTGTAACGATTAAAAAAACTCCATAAACCGACCACCTCCCTAAATGCATGATTTTAATAAGTCGGTCCCATGGTCGGTCAGTGTAGATGTTTTACTGTACTTATTTACATGACTCGGTCACATGTCACCATCGCTGCGCTGACTCTGGCGGCAGTTTGAAGAACTAATGTTTTGGGCAGCAGCTCACACTGCAGGAACTAATGCTGGTAGTGGCAGCTCACGGCGCATGCTCCGAGGTAAGGTCTATTGGGAAGGGCTACACTAGTTGTACGCAGAAGGCTGAAGTCGCATAGTCTATTGGGAAGGGCTACACTAGTTGTACACAGAAGGTTTATGTCGCATAGTCTATTGGGAAGGGCTACACTAGTTGTACACAGAAAGTTTATGTCGCATAGTCTATTGGGAAGGGCTACACTAGTTGTACACAGAAGGTTTATGTCGCATAGTCTATTGGGAAGGGCTACACTAGTTGTACACAGAAGGTTTAAGCCGCATAGTCTATTGGGAAGGGCTACACTAGTTGTACACAGAAGGCTGAAGTCGCATAGTCTATTGGGAAGGGCTACACTAGTTGTACACAGAAGGTTTATGTCGCATAGTCTATCGGGAAGGGCTCCACTAGTTGTACATGGAAGGTTTATGTCGCATAGTCTATTGGGAAGGGCTACACTAGTTGTACATGGAAGGTTTAAGCCGCATAGTCTATTGGGAAGGGCTACACTAGTTGTACATGGAAGGTTTAAGTCGCATAGTCTATTGGGAAGGGCTACACTAGTTGTACACAGAAGGTTTAAGTTGCATAGTCTATTGGGAAGGGCTCCACTAGTTTTACATGGAAGGTTTAAGTCGCATAGTCTATTGGGGAGGGCTACACTAGTTGTACACAGAAGGTTTAAGTTGCATAGTCTATTGGGAAGGGCTATGCTAGTTGTACATGGAAGGTTTATGTCGCATAGTCTATTGGGAAGGGCTACACTAGTTGTACATGGAAAGTTTATGTCTCATAGTCTATTGGGAAGGGTTACGCTAGTTTTACATGGAAGGTTTAAGCCGCATAGTCTATTGGGAAGGGCTACACTAGTTGTACATGGAAAGTTTATGTCACATAGTCTATTGGGAAGGGCTCCACTAGTTGTACATGGAAGGTTTATGTCGCATAGTCTATTGGGAAGGGCTATGCTAGTTGTACATGGAAGGTTTATGTCGCATAGTCTATTGGGAAGGGCTACACTAGTTGTACATGGAAGGTTTATGTCGCATAGTCTATTGGGGAGGGCTACACTAGTTGTACATGGAAGGTTTATGTCGCATAGTCTATTGGGAAGGGCTACACTAGTTGTACATGGAAGGTTTAAGCCGCATAGTCCCATGATTTTGAGTTTCTGAGATAAAACAGATCAATCGTTATAATCTACTTTGCTCTCTTGAAGTGACTTTAAAAAAATGTTAAATGACTAACGTTGGAGAGAATTGAATTGAAAACATGCCAACATTAGTTGATTAAACCAGGGGCATTTCACCTGCGGAAAATGTTGTCCTCTTCATTGTTCGTGGCGGGTGGGTAAGGGCGACCCAGCCACGGTGTCACATCCTGCCGAGCCATACTTTCGGTTGCATCACCTAGATACTGCATGGTTGCCATGGTAACATAAACATGATTTTCTTTATTTGACCTTACGCCCTAAAATGTCTAGAGTGAGACATGTGATACTACTGATAGCATTAACTACTGGGAAACTGGCCACCCGGCACCATCACCCGATATCCCACTCAGTCACAGTATCCTCATACTGAGCAAATCACTCCTTGCCCTATCCTAGTAATTCAAATTACCTAGTTTCCTAACTCCAATAATGACTTTTATATAAATCACTGACTTGACTCGGCTGGGATTCGAACCCAAGACCTTCCGCACTGGCAGGAAGCCCCCTCCCCGATTCGGACATGCCCTAGGCTCCTGTAACGACCCGCAGTGTCGCGTTACCATAGCAACACACATCAATCCTACAATAGACCAGATCGTCATTCCAACTGCGCATGCACTGAACACTGCATCGAGAGCAAAGCAAAGGCATCCAGCCATTGAGTTTGCCGATACGCATTGGGCAAAACTTCGACTTTATTCAAAATTAATAGAAATACATAAAAATTTGGCATAAACATGTATGCGCGCATGCAATATAATGATGTGATGAATATATCTAAAACAAAACTAGCCATAGTTCAGCATCTTGAGCTAAGAAACATACAATCCCATACAAAACAATCCGTCACTTTAAGGCTGATATCCACATCACCATTATTAATTCTTGTTCTAAATATTAAAATGCCAAATGTGTCAACAGACACTTGTTTCAGAGAAATATATAACCAATATCTGATTAACCCTACTAATTGTCTTGTTCTACATATGTACCATAGGATATAAATAAAAACATGACTAAAATAAGTAAAACAGACTCTGGCTATGGCTATAACACTAGTCTGAGTGCCCAGATTTGTCTAAATCTAAATGCACATGGCATGAGATGTGCTGATAAGATTGATGTAAATGCAATGCTGGATAAAAGATTAATATCTTAATTTATTATATGTATTATAATGGATTATAATAATATAAAGAACGGGGCTTAATCCAAGGTTGAATTATTATTATTGTTTATTGTGCTATTGATATTGTATGTATCAGGAGTCGCGCGCCCACCTTGATGGGTCCGCGCGAATGGGGCGCCATCTACGTAGCGCGGAAAATAACCAAATCGGTCTCACTTCGACTACAATTTTCCTATTTATATATTATTTATTATATATATATTATTTAGTTGGTATTCTATGTTTAAAATAAGAGCTGAGATGAGCTGAAACTAGCACATTTTGTAGCTGCACCCCAGTGTATTAGCATGCGCCAGGTGCTTCTCGCGGGTTTGTTCTTCTTCCGTGCATCCCACAATACATCGCGCCACTGGAATGACGAACCCGTCTATCATTCTGAAGTGAGTGAAAACTGAATTGTTGATGAAAAGCCTCCAACCCCGACCCGACCCGGACTGTCTCAGACCGCTCTCCAAACTGGACAAACCGTACTAAGGGGGAGGGTTGGAGGAGGGGAGGGTGAGGGGGGTGGAGGAGGGAAGGGGGAGGGTTGGAGGAGGGGGGAGTGGTGAATGGGTGGAGTGAGGGGAGGGTGAGGGTGGAGGGGAAAGAGGGGAGGGGGTGGAGGAGGGGAGGGGAGGGGGGGAGGGGTGAGGAGCGGAGGGTGAGGGGGTGTGAGGGGGGTGGAGGAGGGAAGGGGGAGGGGGAGGGGAGGGGGGGCAGGAGGGGAGGGGAGGGGGGTGGAGGAGGGGAAGGGGGGGGGTGGAGGGTGTGGGGAGGGAGGGGGGAGGGGAGAGGGGGGGGTGGAGGAGGGGAGGGGAGGAGGAAGGAGGAGGGAAGGGGGTGGAGGGGAAGGGGGAGGGGGAGGGGTGGAGGAGGGAAGGGGTGGAGGAGGGGAGGGGTGGAGGAGGGGAGGGGGTGGAGGAGGAAGGAGGAGGGGAGGTGGGTGGAGGAGGGGGGGTGGAGGAGGGGAGGGGGATGGAGGAGGGGAGGGAGTGGAGGAGGGAAGGAGGGGAGGGAGGGGTGGAGGAGGGGATGGGGTGGAGGAGGGGGGTGGAGGAGGGGAGGGGGTGGGGAGGCGGGAGGGGGGTGGGGGAGGAAGGGGGAGGGGGAGGGGGGTGTAGGAGGGAAGGGGAGGGAGGGGGGGGAGTGAGGGGGAGGAGGGGGGGGGGGGGAAGGGGAGGGAGGGAGGGAAGGGGGGGGGGAGGGTGAGGAGGAAGGGAGGAGGAGGTGGAGGAGGGGAGGGAAGGGGGGAGGGGGGAGGAGGAGGAAGGGGGAGGGGGAGGGGGGGGGGTGGATGAGGGAAGGAGGACGGGAGGGGGACGGGGGGGAGGGGGGGAGAGGAGGGAGGAGGGGAAAGGGGGAGGAGGAGGGGAGGGTGGAGGAGGAAGGAGGAGGGGAGGAGGGGGAGGGGGGGAGGGGGAGGGGGAAGGAGGAGGGGAGGGGGAGGGGGAGGGGGGAGGGTGGAGGACGGGAAAAGGGGGGAGGGGGAGGGGGGAGGGGGGAAGGGAAGGAGGAGGGGAGGGGGAGGAGGAGGGAAGGAGGAGGGAAGGGGGGGAGGGGGAGGGGGGGAGGGTTGGAGGAGGGAAGGAGGAGGGAAGGGGGAGGGGGGGGGGGAGGGGTGGGGGGGGGGGGGAGGGAGAGGGGGGGGGGAGGGAAGGGGAGGGGGAGGGGAGTGGGTGAGGGGGTGGAGAGTGGGGGAGGGGGAGGGGAAGGGGAGGCGGAGGGCCGGGGGAGGGGGACGGGGCGGGGCGGGTAGGGGGAGGGGGAGGGGGAGGGTGAGGGGGTGGAGGAGGGAAGGGAGAGGGGGGGAGGGGAGGGGGGAGGGGGAGGGGGAGCGGTGAATCCAATTTGCTGGTTGCACATATTGCAACCACTTGACGGAATGCACACCTTGCATGCAGTCACGTGACCAGTGGCTACGTCATGGCGTGTCGCACCACATCGAGGCTGCCACTAAGTGGGGCGACGCGTTTAAGGACACTTAGGGGTCGTTCACATTTTTTTAACATCCCCCCCCCCCCTTTATGTGTACAAAGCCTGGACTAGCAAATGCCGAGTGCTAGTACTCGGGTTCACCGGACAGGATGGCAGCATGGGTTGAGCACCCGCTCTGCGCGAGGACAACTCGCGGGTTTTGAACCCTGGCCGAGACAAAAGGAAGACTCACTAAATGGATAATTCTTACCCTGCTGGTGCTCGGACAAAGACTGGTTGGTTTAGTGTCAGCATAATGTGACTGAGTGGCGTATCACTCAGCAGGGTATGGTGCTGGAAACACAGTATTCTACTAGAGAGGCACTATAAGTATAACAGTACGGGTCCTCATTGCCACAAGTCTACCTGACATTAGATGTTCCTAGGACACAAAACCCAAACAAACAAAACGCCGAATCCCCTAGTTTGGACAATCTGCGCAGGCGGTTTGACTCGGCTGGGATCCAAACTCCCGACCTTCAGCACGGGAAGCCCGCACTCTATCGATTCGCTCAGCGCGTCAGGTGACCACATACTTTGCTAGGACGTAAAACCCCAATACACCAACACCAGGAGTGATATAACACAGGCGCAGTGGGTTTAAAGGTGGTGCGTGCCACATGTAATGTATGTAGCAGCCTCTTGGTCTTCGCTCTGAAGTGCGCGACATTGAATAGGTCAGCGCTCTGTGTGCATTCATAATAGAGCGTGCTCATTAGCAGGAACCATTCTAAGTCGGTATCCAGTAAAACCACATTCAACATATTTACAACTAAGTTACAATAGTTGAAGGATAGAGAAATTTCATTTACAAAAAAAGCTACCTTAAACAGGCGAGTCTTGATACACGAAGAGATGCGGTTTTTCCGACATCCTCCGGCAGGCTATTCCATGAAGTGGGACCTGCCACACAGAAGGCATGATCACCGTACGATTTGAGTCTAGACACAGGGACGTAATAATATCTTACGGTGATCTGAGAGTTCAGGAGGACTGTTTGAGGGACAGAAGATTGCGCGGATTCTGGTGCTTTACGCCTAATACTAAGTGATAACTTTATAAAGGCAGTTAGTACAACGTTGAACGCAGCACGGGTTTACACCCGCCACTGTAAGTGTTGAAGAACTGTGTGATTTGATTGTTTCCTCCGCCACACACCTCACACACCTCTCACCCCATCCACACCCTCACCAACACACCCACACACCTCACCCCCACACCCCTCCTCCTCCTCTCACCCCCACCCACAGACACACCCACTCACCATCCCCCACTTCCCATTATTTACCTTCTAAACCACATCACAGGAAACATCTCAGCCCCTAAACCGCCCGTCTCACACACGCCAACACGCCCTCGGAGCCTCATCCCGCCATCTGCGACTGGCTGTGGAGATCCAGAATGCAGCGTGTGTGTCCGTGTACATGTGTTTGTCTGTGTACATGTGTTTGTCTGTGTACATGTGTTTGTGCATGTGCCGGTGTGTGTGACAGGTGCGCATGTGTACATGTGTGTGCATGTACATGTGTGTGTACATGTATGTATGTGTGTACATGTGTGTGTACATTTGTATGTGTGTACATGTGTGTGTCCATGTGTGCGCATGTCCATGTGTGTGTACATGTGTGTACATGTACATGTGTGTGTGCATGTGTACATGTGTACATGTGTGTGTACATGTGTGTACAGGTGTGTACATGTACATGTGTGTATGTACATGTGTGTACATGTGTGTACATGTGTATATGTACATGTGTGTGTACATATGTGTGCATGTACAAGTGTGTGTGTACATGTGTGTGCATGTACATGTGTGTGTGGGTACATGTGTGTATGTGTGCATGTGTGCATGTGTGCATGTGTGCATGTGTACATGTGTGTATGTGTGTACATGTGTGATCATGTACATGTGTGTGTACATGTGTGTGCATGTACATGTGTGTGCATGTACATATGTGTGCATGTACATGTGTGTATGTGTGTACATGTGTGCACATGTACATGTGTGCGCATGTACATGTGTGCGCATGTACATGTGTGCACATGTACATATGTGTGCATGTACATGTGTGTATGTGTGTGTACATGTGTGCACATGTACATGTGTGTGTACATGTATGTGTACATGTGTGTGTACATGTGTGTGCATGTACATGTGTGTATGTGTGTACATGTGTGTGCATGTACATGTGTGTGCACATGTACATGTGTGTGCATGTACATGTGTGTGCATGCATACATGTGTGTGTACATGTGTGTGTGTACATGTGTGTTCATGTGTACATGTGTGTGCATGTACATATGTGGGTACATGTGTGTATGTGTGTGTACATGTGTGCACATGTACATGTGTGTGTACATGTGTGTGCATGTACATGTGTGTGTACATGTGTGTGCATGTGTACATGTGTGTATGTGTGTGTACATGTGTGTATGTGTGTACATGTGTGTGCGTGTACATGTGTGTGCATGTACATGTGTGTGTACATGTGTGTGCACGTGTACATGTGTACACACGGTGCCTCAGAAAGCAGCAAAGTCCCACCAACCTCGGCCAATATTTCTACTAACAATCCCGTCGGTGATTTGTTCGCACGACGGAGCCGTGCGTGCGGCAGGCGCTTTTGGCTGCAGGTGCGCAATCACGTGGTCACGTGGTCACGTGGTCACGCACCCAGTAGGACACACACAAAGTAACCAAAACTATCAACATTTCCTCAATTTAACGCAAGGCTCCCAAACAGTATCAAATTGGAAGCCTCCTCGCCTGATGTAGTGTGATTGGTTGGTTCTTGGAGTTTTACGTCCTGCCAACATCTAAGGCCATATCAGGACAGGAATGTATAGTGAACTGGCTCTGTTGGGATGCCATGTTGTAAATACGCTAATGACACACATAGCTACGATGAACACTTAAGGCCTGCCTTCTCCTGTAGAGTAAAGCCCGACCTACACTGCCCGGTGCACAAACTTATGTGGCTTGAGTGCGGGCCAATACACCAGTCGACTTGCACGAGTTGCAGAACGCCAAAGCGCACATTGTCACATGCTGATCCTTATCCTCATATAACCTCACATTCCCACCACTGACCCGCCCTCTGGCGGCTGTGGCAGAACTAATGTGGGTAGCAGGTCAGTGAGGCATGTCCTGTGTCAAAGGTCTCATAGACGATTCCCACCACTGACCCGCCCTCTGACGGCTGTGGCAGAACTAATGTTGTGGGTGGCGGCTCTCCGTGAAACATGCTGTGTGCAAAAGGTCCCATGATGATTCCCACCAGCGACCCGCCCTCTGGTTGCTGTGGCAGACTAATGTTGTGGGGAGCGGCTCTCCGTGCAGTGTGCTGTGTGGTAAAGGTATGTTGGTGGGACCACTGCTGTCGAGAAGCACTGAGTGGATGCTACAGAAGTGGTGCAGTGTGCTGTGTGGTAATGGTCTGTTGGTGGGACCACTGCTGTCTAGAAGCACTGAGTGGATGCTACAGAAGTGGTGCAGTGTGATGCGTGGTGATGGTCTGTTGGTGGGACCACTGCTGTCGAGAAGCAATGAGTGGATGCTACGGAAGTGGTTCCAGTGTGCTGTCTGGTGATGGTCTGTTGGTGGGACCACTGCTGTCGAGAAGCAATGAGTGGATGCTACAGAAGTGGTGCAGTGTGCTGTGTTGTAATGGTCTGTTGGTGGGACCACTGCTGTCAAGAAGCACTGAGTGGATGCTACAGATGTGGTGCAGTGTGCTGTGTGGCAAAGGTATGTTGTGTATATGTGTATATATATATATGGCTTGGTCCATGCGAGAGGGCAGGTAATTATAGACATAGGGATCATTGGCAGGTCTGGGTGTGAGTGCGCTCAGGGCCTGGCTCTCTGCTCAAGTCGGGGTCAATGCACACAGGGGTCAAGGTTGGTGGTGGCCACAGGTCAACCAGCTCTGGTGGTTGGCAGACCACTGGTGGTCATGGTAACCAGAAATGGTGAGTCCATATTGGAGGAACTGGCATTATCCTATACCAGGAATCCATGTACTATATATAATAAACCAGCGGGGCTTGGACTCTCTCTTACACTCTTACTTTTGCTTTACTTTCTCTCTTTCTCTCCATCTGTATTGTTTTTCACTTTAGCCTACCTACATAGTCACATATTCGAACACCCACTCTACAAACGGTTCTTGCAGTAACATGTTCTATCCAATTGCCTCAGCATTCCCTTCTGTGTGGCAATGCATGTTTAATAAGAGCACCAGTACCTGAGTTGGATATGTACAAGCAAATCTAGATAATTGTTTTGGTTTTGAAAATTTGAAGTTTTCATCGGACTATTCGACTTTAAACAGACGGGATGGCCAAATGAGTTGAGTGTCCGTCTCCCGTGTTGGTATATCATGGCATTCGAACCCATGGGTTCCAACCCTAGTCGAGTCAAACCAATGACTTACAAAATTGATGTTTGTCACTTCCTAGCCAGGCATTTGGCATTACTAGGATAAGGCAAGGATAATGTGACTGAGTATCAGGCCACGGTGCTGGTGGCCTGAAAAAAAAAAACACACACAACACCCCACCAACCACCCATTCACCCATGGGGCAGACTATAGTATGGACACAGTACAAGTGTGACTGATGACATTAGACAGTATGTAAAAATCAAGCAACCAACCCTACAAGCAACAGTACGCTCTATAAAAAAATAACAGTAATAACCCTGAGACAGCAGAGTGCGGGCTATTAACAGTAATAACCCTGAGACAGCACAGTGCGTGCTATTAACAGTAATAATGCTGAGACAGCACAGTGCGTGCTATTAACAGTAATAACCCTGAGACAGCACAGTGCGTGCTATTAACAGTAATAACCCTGAGACAGCACAGTGTGTGCTATTAACAGTAATAACACTGAGACAGCACAGTGCATGCTATTAACAGTAATAACCCATTGGTTCGATCGCCGGTTGCTGCTGGTGGTTTGTATTATCGGGCAGGGACTGGCAGGTTCAGTGCCAGGATAATGTGATAAATCAGGATATCCTCATGTAGTCAGTGGTGTGGTATCCCACTGGGCAACACTAAAAAGCCACCAACTGTGCGCACTGCTATTACATGAGTGAGTGGTGTGGTATCCCACTGGGCAACACTAAAAAGCCACCAACAGTGCGCACTGCTATTACATGTCGCCACTGATACGATATGACCTAAGATATTTCTAGAACATATAACCCCATTCCCTGATTGACTGATTCTAATATATCAGTGGACAATGCCCCCCCCCCCCCCATGTCAGACCCCGGGCCATGCTGCAGTGGGGTAATGCACACTGCAACACACACATACTGCAAGTGGCATTTTATGTCATGTAGTTGTTTGTTAGCACAATTTCACTGAGGCCCAATTCAGAGGCAAATGTTGAGGAAGAAGCCCAGTGTTTGGTCATCGGGACCCACGTGTTCTATGTGTTTAAAGTTGCCTGGTCTGGTGAAGCCCAAAACGCTTACGTACATCCGGTAACTCGCACCTAGATACTAGGATAGTGGTGCTTTAATTAATAATATCGGGCTTGTTTATAAGGAATAATTCATGTATTACACCCTCCTGTGGACAACTACTTTCAAGAAGCCACAAAGCGGCAAACCACTGACGAAGGAGGCTAAACTCATCATCACGTGACCATAATGAAACTGGAATTTGGATCACAACTACATGTGTTTTGATGTGCTTGCTGAGATTACTTTGGATGCTTTCATTCCAAATACTCCACTTGGGGTGGCCGAATGTGTCGAGCACCAGCCTCCCATTTTGGTAGGTCGTCGGATTTCGAACGCTGGCTAAGTCAAACCGATAACTTAAAATGTTAAACGTGTCGCTACCTAGCCTGGCGTTTGGCATTACTGTCATAGGGCAAGGAGCACCATTCCCGCAGCACAGTGCATTGTGGGATGTGTCAAAGCAAAACAAACCCGCGAGAAGCACATGGCACATGCTAATACACTGGGTGCAGCTATGAAATGTGCTACTTTCAGCTCATCTCAGCTCTCGTTTGAAACATAGAACACTAACTAAAAAAATATATATAATCAATATTAATCTTTCATCCAGCATTGCATGTACATCAATATAATCAGCACATCTTATGCCATGTGCATTTAGATTTAGACAAATCTAGGCACTCAGATTAGTGTTAGAGCCACAGCCAGAGTCAGTTTTACTTATTTTATTCATCTTTTTTATTTATATCCTATGGTTAATGACATATCTAGAAATAGAAGATGAGTAGGGTTAATCAGATATTGGTTATATATTTCTTTCAAACAGGTTTTTGTTGACACATTTGACATTTTAATATTTAGAACAAGAATTACTCATGTCTAATCAATGGTGATGTAAACATCAGCCAATATAAAGTGATGAAATTGTTGTTCCTTAGCTCAACAATGCTTTATGGAGAGTTGTGTCTTAAACATATTCATTATATTTATTATATTGCATCCATCCATCCATGTTTGTGCCAAATTGCTATGTATTTTTATTAATTTTGAATAAAATCCAAGTTTTGCCCTACGCGTATCGGCAAACTCAATGGCTGTACGCCTTTGCTTTGCTGCCAACACCGTTTTCAGCGCATGCGCACTCGGAACGGTGATCTCATCTATTGTCGGTGATTGAAATTTCCCCTGCTTAATCAACGAATGTATCAACAACAACAACAGCTGCAAAGTTAGTTATTTGACATCAAAGTTACTCAACAACAACAGCTACAAAGTTAGTTATTTGTCATCAAAGTTACTCAACAACAACAACAGCTGCAAAGTTAGTTATTTGACATCAAAGTTACTCAACAACAACAGCTGCAAAGTTAGTTATTTGACATCAAAGTTACTCAACAACAACAGCTGCAAAGTTAGTTATTTGACATCAAAGTTACTCAACAACAACAGCTGCAAAGTTAGTTATTTGACATCAAAGTTACTCCAGCCTGATGAAGTGTAGCTTACAATGGTCAACCTGATCATATTTAGCTGAGTGGCGGCTGGGAGACGGGGGTGGGCGGCTGGGTGGTGCGGACTGGCTGTGGGGGTGGGTAGTGGGGGTGACAGCTGGGGTGGCTGGGTGGTATGGGGCTGCCGGAGGTTGGGGGGGGGGGGGGGGGTGCACAGATTGTGGGCGCGATACGACCATTATGACGCGTTCACTGCGTCAGGCGAAGCCGGCTGAACCACGTGACGCACCGGTGTCGCAGTTTGAGCGCCCTGCCAGTTTGAGCGCCCTTCTGTTGCTATTGCGCATGCGCGGAGAGACAACATTAAAACCACCCTAACTATCACAGTAATTTGTGATTGTTGGTGCTTTGAAAGCAAATTTCTATTGTTTCTATTAAATAGTTCAGATCTTTCTCTACAATTTCACATTCAGCCTTTTTTTTTATTAGCCAATTGGAAGTTCTTGAATTTATTTTGCGAAAATAGTTTTTGAGGCCATGATCTAGTAAGGCTAACACTGGCACTGACACTCAGAATATCCCAACTTTCACTATTATCTCTGTTTAATACTTTCAGAGTAAATTGCTCTTAGGTTACATTAAATACTCCAGATCTTCCTCTTCAATTGCACATTAAGATATCTTTAATCGATCCAATAAAAGCTTTTAAATCTATTTGACAAAAAAGGTATACAACCACTGGCAGGGCGCTCAAACT
>CM059194.1:82440948-82479669 GCA_030323885.1 Branchipolynoe longqiensis | reverse complement strand
ACAACCAGCAACAACCAGCAACAACAGGCAACAACAGGCAACAACCAGCAACAACAGGCAACAACAGGCAACAACAGGCAACAACCAGCAACAACAGGCAATAACCAGCGAGCGAACATTAATTAGTCCACGATATGGAGGTCAGGCGAGAGCGCCATAGGAGGAGAATTGACGAAGTAGATCGGACAAAGGAAGACGCGTGAAGACAGGGTCAGGGAATGGACAGGGCAAGGGTTCAAGTCCCAGAGAGCAGTGGAGAATGCGGGGAACTGGTTGCAAACTCATCTGTGGTGCCCCAACGACCCCCACGGTCAAGGGGTTGGTGAAGATGGAGTATCCACAGGCAAATGCGATGGCTGAAGGCTGTGACTGAGGCTGAGGCTGAGGCTGAGTCACGCCTACTTAGGACTGACCTAGGCGTCTCTGCCTGGGGACTTGAACCCTGCACATTAATTAGTACTCGACTGAGGCTAGATATCACTTATATTCGTCGTGTGCCAACGCATTACAGTCCATGCAACATTAAATCGATGCTGTATCAAGACACTTGCACTTCATGTAGTTTTATGTAATTGCGCATCATAAGATGCATCTGGAATAGTTCTACGAAACAAAGTGAAGCTTTCCATTGTGAAGTTAATACGCCAACTTGGCGGAACAGATGGCTATAATTATCTGTTACGTTGATAGTAGACAGGACTTTCTGTACACTCAAGAGTTAGCAGTGTCATGCCATGCGTATCGGTACTAAACACAATGTGCTGCCTCACTACACCAATATGACACTGTGTGTATAGCCACTACACCAATATAACGCCGGGTGTATAGCCACTATCTGTATGCTGGCTCACTACACCAATATAGCGTTGTGTGTATAGCCACTACACCAATATAATGGTGTGTGTATAATCACTATCTGTGTGGTGCCTCACTACACCAATATAACGCCGTGTGTATAGCCACTACACCAATATTACACCATGTGTATAACTACTATATGTGTGCTTCCTAACTACACCAATATAAGGCCGTGTGTATAATCACTACAGCCATAAACACCGTGTGTATAACCACTATCAGTGTGCTGCCTCACTACACCAATAAAGCACTGTGTGTATAGCCACTACACCACTATAGCACTGTGTGTATAGCCACTATCAGTGTGCTACCTCACTACACCAATAAAGCACTGTGTGTATAGCCACTACACCAATATAACGCCATGCGTATAGCCACTATCACTGTGCTGCCTCAGTACCCCAATATAAGCAGTGTGTATATAGCCACTACACCAATATAATGCCGTGTGTATAGCCACTATCACTGTGCTGCCTCACTACCCCAATATAAGCAGTGTATGTATAGCCACTACACCAATATAATGCCATGTGTATAGCCACTATCACTGTGCTGCCTCACTACCCCAATATAAGCAGTGTGTGTATAGCCACTACACCAATCTACCACCGTGTGTATAACCACTATCAGTGTGCTGCCTCACTACACCAATTCAGCACTGTGTGTATAGCCACTACACCAATATAACGCTGTGTGTATAGCCACTATCAGTGTGCTGCCTCACTGCAGCAATATAATGCCGTGTGTATAGCCACTATCAATGTGCTGCCTCACTACACCAATAATTCACTGTGTGTATAGCCACTACACCAATATAACGTCGTGTGTATAGCCACTATCAGTGTGCTGCCTCACTACAGCAATATAATGCCGTGTGTATAGCCACTATCAATGTGCTGCCTCACTACACCAATAATGCACTGTGTGTATAGCCACTACACCAATATACCACCGTGTGTATAGCCACTATCAGTGCGCTGCCTCATCATCATCATCATCATCATGCTGTCGGTCACGATGCGACAAAGACTGCTTTCATTACTTAACTGCCGCTCTCCATTTAGCTCTCTGCTGTGAGAGTGATGTCCATGAGTCGGTCTTAATGTCTCTCAGCTTCAGGTTTCTCTTGATGGTATCCTTGAACCGGAGACGAGGGCGCCCTCTCTTTCTGTAACCAGAAGACAGTTGAGAGTAGAGGATCTGCTTTGGTAGCCTGTCTGCTGACATCCTCATGAGGTGTCCAGTCCACCGGAGATTCTTTTTGATCAGAAGATCTTCCATAGAAGGCAGCCCCGTCTGTTTGAGTATTTCCTTATTTGTCACTTTGTCCTTCCAGGTTAGCCTCATGATTGAATGCAGATGTCGCATCATGAAGGCATGGAGCTTTTTTACCTGTCGTCTGTACACTGTCCAGGCCTCGGCTCCGTATAGTAGGGTGGATACCATGATTGCATGGTAGATCTTGCCTTTGACCCGCATGGCTATAATTATCTGTTACGTTGATAGTAGACAAGAGTTTCTGTACACTCAAGAGTTAGCAGTGTCATGCCGTGCGTATAGCTACTAATACAGAGTCTCTGGCGTAGTCGGCCGAAAGATGCGCTAGCTTTGGCCATCCTCCTCTGTATTTCAGCATCAATGCGTCCATCCCTTGATATAGTGCTTCCGAGGTAGGTGAATTCCGGAACAGAGTTCAGCTTGTTTCCGTCAACCATGATATCCTCCTCTAGGGTTCTTGTAGAGTTGGGTTGGTACAGCACCTCCGTCTTCTTGATGTTAATCTTCAAGCCGAACTTCTTTGATGCATTGGAGAAAGCGTCCACTATTTTCTGGATCTCTTCAGCAGAGTGGGCAACCAGTGCACTGTCGTCTGCCAAATAGCAGCTCTCTCACCAGTATCCCAGTAGTCTTGGTCTTCACTCTGAAGTGTGCAACATTGAATAGGTCAGCGCTCTGTCTGGACTGTATATAGATGCCATCCCCCATGCCTCGGAAAGCCTCATCAAGCATTTCTGATAGGAAGATGGAGAAGAGCGTGGGGGCCAGCACACAACATTGCTTGACCCCATTGGTAACCCCAAACGATTCCGAGACTTCCCCTCCAACACCAACATTCGCCATAATTCCTGTATGTAGAGCCTCGATCATAGTTGTGAACTTCTCTGGGCATCCATACTTCCTCAGTAGCTGCCATAGCCCGGTCCTCCTGATTGTATCAAATGCCTTAGTGAAATCGACAAATACCATGTACAGTGGTCGGTCCTGCTCAATGAACTTTTCTTGTAGCTGTCGGAGACAAAATATCACATCCACGATGCTCCGGTTACCTCTGAAGCCACACTGTGACTCCGGAACTGCATCAGGTGTTATGTGAATAGATAGTCTGTTGAGGAGGATCCTGGTGAAGATCTTGCCTGCTATGGAAAGAAGAGAGAGTCCTCTATAGTTCCCACTGTCTGTTCGATCACCTTTCTTGTAGATGGTTACAATGCTGGCATCCTTCCATGCTTGGGGTACAGAACCCTCCTCCCAAGCATTGGTGATTAGTTGGTGCAGATTATCTCCTCCATGCTTCCATACTTCAGCAGGAATTCCATCACCCCCAGGTGCTTTGCCATCTTTCAGGCTGACGATTGCTCTAGCCATCTCATCCATGGTTGGTATCTCATCGAGGCATGTTTTGGTAATGCGCTGCTGGATGTTGTCCAGAGCTTTGTGATGTATGTCACCAGGGACGTTGAGTAGCTTCTGGAAGTGTTCACTCCATCTTGCTGTCAGAAAAGGTCTTCATTCCATCTGTTGATTCCAGGTGAACAGGTCCCTTCTTCATGGGTACCCACACTTCCTTCAGTCCATTGTAGAAGCCCTTCATGTAGATTTCATGAAAGCTGGCTGCAAAACTGTTGAAGTGCTGCTGGCTTTTGCAAGTTACCAGCAGCACTCTCTCGGGGAGCAAATAGAGGTTTCACACTGGCAAGAACATGTCCAGACAGGCGCAAAACTATCTGTCCCTGCAGTGGCTGGTCGGGAGATGTTGGGAGTTCCATACATCAACGGACCTTGATGCTGCCACAGTGACATGGTTTTCTGTTCAGGGTTTGTTCCCTTAGCCTTCGGTTCTGTCAAGAACCTGTACCACAAGGCAGTGGTTTACAACTCTGCAGGGCAGGGGCGTCAAACTCCCTGAGGTATTGCAATAGCTGCATACTCAAGGAGTGTATATCCACTACACCAATATAATGCCATCTGTATAACAACTATCAATGTGCTGCCTCACTACACCAATAAAGCACCGTGTGTGTAGCCACTACACCAATATAACCCTGTGTGTATAGCCACTATCAGTGTGCTGCCTCACTACACCAATAAAGCCCTGTGTGTATAGCCACTACACCAATGTAAAGACGTGTATATATCCACTATCAGTGTCCTGCCTCACTACAGCAATATAAGCACTGTGTGTGTATACACTACACCAATATAACGCCGTGTGTATATCCACTATCAGTGTGCAGCCTCACTACACCAATACAAGCACTGTGTGTATAGCCACTACGCCAATATAACACCGTATGTATAGCCACTATCAGTGTGCTGCCTCACTACAGCAATATAAGCACTGTGTGTATACACTACACCAATATAACGCCGTGTGTATAGCCACTATCAGTGTGCTGCCTCACTACAGCAATATAATCACTGTGTGTATAGCCACTATCAGTGTGCTGCCTCACTACAGCAATATAAGCACTGTGTGTATAGATACTACACCAATATAACACTGTGTATAGCCACTATCAGTGTGCTACCTCACTACAGCAATATAAGCACTGTGTGTATAGACACTACACCAATATAAAGCCGTGTGTATAGCCACTATCAGTGTGCTGCCTCACTACAGCAATACAAGCACTGTCTGTATAACCGCTATCAGTGAGCTGCCTCACTACAGCAATATAAGCACTGTGTGTATAGCCAGTATCAGTGTGCTGCCTCACTACAACAATATAAGCACTGTGTGTATAGACACTACACCAATATAACGCCGTGTGTATAGCCACTATCAATGTGCTGCCTCACTACAGCAATATAAGCACTGTGTGTATAGCCACTACACCAATATAAGCAATGTGTGTATAGCCACTATCAGTGTGCAGCCTCACTACACCAATAGAACACCGTGTGTATAACCACTATCAGTGTGCTGCCTCTCTACAGTATGTTAATGATGGTGGCTGACATTTGGAGCCGTCTCTATCAGCACGTCGTCTGCGCCTGGCAATTACCAGGTGTCAAAGACCTGATATAAGACCTTTCACTCGTCACGCCGTAAGCTCAGTCGTCAATGACAACGACCTGATATAAGACCTGTTACTCGCCATGTTTTTCTTGTTGAACACAACGGTGCAGTTACCTGTTTAAGTCCATTCCCACATGTTAGCGTCTCTACCCACCCATCGGTACGGCTTCACGATTTACCTGCGTCTTACTTCGTTTAGTTGTTTCCCGGGTGTTATCTGTTTAGTAGATTAGCTATATCATCAGCTGCTGTCACTTCTTGAAAATGTGGTTCCTATCGAGAAAATATGAAACGTTTGTAACTTGGGGGATCTATAGATTTAAGTACTTGCAGGAACAATTCTAGGGCACTGTCTGGCCTCTGAGCGTAATACCCACAATCCAGGCATGTATCTAGGTTCTAGCGTAGCCAGGTTCTAGAGTTATTATCGTGGTTGTACATGATGTGACCAGGGACGTAGCCAGGTTCTAGAGTTATTATCGTGGTTGTACATGATGTGACCCGGGACGTAGCCAGGTTCTAGAGTTATTATCGTGATGTGACCAGGGACGTAGCCAGGTTCTAAAGTTATCATCGTGGTTGTACATGATGTGACCAGGGAAGTAGCCAGGTTCTAGAGTTATTATCGTGGTTGTACATAATGATGTGGCCAGGGACATAGCCAGGTTCTAGAGTTATTATCATGGTTGTACATGATGATATGACCAGGGACATAGACAGGTTCTCGAGTTATTATCGTGGTTGTACATGATGATGTGGCCAGGGACATAGCCAGATTCTAGAGTTATTATCGTGGTTGTACATGATGATGTGGCCAGGGACATAGCCAGGTTCTAGAGTTATTATTGTGGTTGTACATGATGATGTGACCAGGGACATAGCCAGGTTCTAGAGTTATTGTCGTGGTTGTACATGATGATATGACCAGGGATGTAGCCAGGTCCTAGAGTTTGGATGCTTGTACATTTTGTGACCAGGGACGTAGCCAGGTTCCAGGGTTAGGATTTGCTGGCACATAAAAATGCTGCCATGGTGCCTATCAAACATTATCCTTTTATATTTTGTATTTAACATCAAGCCACAAAAAAGGAACAGTTTTACAGAAAGTACATACTTATTAGTTTTGTATTTAAATTCAGAACAAAAGGAAGATCAGACTTTTATTGCACAAGGGAACTAAAGAATTTAAACATATGTTGAAAAGCCGCTACTTTTGAAGAATGTGCTCAAGGGGGCTGGTCGCTGCCCGCCCCCCTTCTGGCTGCACATTGGGTTTGTTTTGTTGTTTGTTGTTGTTTTACGTCGTGGCAGCATTTAAGGTCATATGAGGATGGGCGTGTTGCGTAAAGGCTAATTTTTCTTTTGGTCATTAGTTGATTAAGCAGGAGAAGTTTCAATCATGGAAGATTGGTCTTCCTCATTCCAATTCTCCTTGCCATATCCTAGTAATGCCGAGCTCCAGGCTAGTTAGCGACAAGTATATACGTTTAAGTCATTGGTTTAACTTGACCATGGTTTGAACCTGTGGGATTGAATCCCGCGACCTGGCAACACGGGAGGCAGAGGCTCAACTCATTCGGCCATCCAGTGTGGTCTGCCGCCTTCTCACCAGAAAACAAACATTGCCACTACTCACCCCTGCCACTACTCACCCCCACCACTACTCACCCCCGCCACTACTCACCCCCGCCACTACTCACCCCCGCCACTATTCACCCCCGCCACTACTCACCCCTGCCAATACTCACCCCAGCCACTACTCACCCCTGCCAATACTCACCCCCGCCACTATTCTCCACGGCCGCTACTCACCCCCACCAATACTCACCCCAGTCACTACTCACCCATGCCGGTACTCACCCATGCCACTACTCACCCATGCCACTACTCACCCCTGCCACTACTCACCCCTGCCACTACTCACCCCACCACTACTCACCCCCACCACTACTCACCCCGCCACTACTCACCCCTGCCGATACTCACCTCAGCCACTACTCATCCCTGCCACTACTCACCCCTGCCGATAATCACCCCAGCCACTACTCACCGCTGCCACTACTCACCCCCGCCACTACTCACCCATGCCAATACTCGCCACTACTCACCCCTGGGCCACTACTCACCCCAGCCACTACTCATCCCTGCCACTACTCACCCCTGCCACTACTCACCCCTGCCGATACTCACCTCAGCCACTACTCACCCCTGCCACTACTCACCCCCACCACTACTCACCCCTGCCAATACTCACCCCAGCCACTACTCACCCATGCCTGTACTCAACCCTGCCACTACCACACCCCCTGCCACACTCCCACTCCCTGCCATACTCACCCTACACGCCACTACTCACCCCACCACTAACCACCCCCGCCCACTACTCACCCCTGCCACACTTCACCCCCGCCACTACTTCACCCCTGCCGATACTCACCACAGCCACTACTCACCCCAGCACTACTCACCCCCACCACTACTCACCCCTGCCAATACTCACCCCATCTACTACTCACCCATGCCGGTAACTCACCCCTAGCCACTACTCACCCTGCCACTACTCACCCATGCCACTACTCACCCCCTCACCCCGACACTACTCACCCCACCACTACTCACCCCCGCCACTACCCCGCCATCTACTCACCTCGCTACCCACCACCCCCGCCAGTACTCACCCCTGCCAATACCCCAACCACTACACCCCCTGGCCAATACTCGCCCACCACTACTCACCACTGCCACTACTCACGCCCCCCGCCACATACCCCCACCACTCACCCCCGCCACTACTCACCCTTACCGCCACTACTCACCCCCACCACTACTCACTCCACGACTATTCACGCCCACCACTAGTCACCCCCGACCATCACTAAATCCCCACCACTACAACCACCTGCCACTACTAACCCCCTCCACTACTCACCATGCCACTAAAGCCACTACTCACATGCCACGTACTCCCCCCGCCATAATAAGACCACCTCCATACTCACCCCCGCACTACTCACACCCGCCACTACTCACCCCCACCACTACTCACTCACGATATTCACTCCCACCACTTAGTCACCCCGACCACTTACTAAACTCTACCAATGTCAGTACTCAACCCCACTACTCACCAGCTGCCACAACTAACCCCCCACAGTAATTCACCCCCACCACTACTCATATCCCCCCACCACTACTCAGCCCCCTCAAACACTACTCAGCTGCCTACCACAAACTCCCTCCCCACCACTACTCACCCCAACCACTACTAACCCCCACGCACTACTCACCCCTGCCAACACTAACCCCATGCCATTGTCACCCCCCCACCACTACCACTACTTTACCCCCACCACGACTCACTGCGACCACTACTCCCCCCTGGCCAAGAACACCCACCACTCAACCCCCACCACACTACACCCCCCCCCACCACGACTCACAAAGAGTTACTCACCCCACCACTACTCACTCCCCACCACTACTCACTCCCACCAATACTCACCCTCCATCACTACTCAACCCATCCACTACTCACCCAAGAGTACTCACCCACCACTACTAACTACTCACCCACAAACTACCACACTCACTCCACCACTACTCCCATCCCCCACCACTACTCAGCCCCATCATACTAACCCCCCACCACTATTCACCCGCACCACTACTCAAACCCCATCCACTACTCACTCCCAACCCACACTCAACCCCCTTCACTCACCTCACCCCCACCACTATCACTCACTACACCACTCATCCACTCCACTACCACCCCATCTATCTCACCCCAATACTCACCCCACCACTACTCACTACTCACGCACATACCACCCCATCCACTACTCACTCCCACCACTACTTCCACCCCACCACTACTCACCCCACCTCACTCCCCACCACACTCACCCCCCACCCTACTCACCCCATCCACTACTCAACACCACCACTACTACTCACCCCCACCTACTCACCCACCCACCACACTACACCCTCACCCCACCACTACTCACCCCACTACTACTCACGCCACCACTACTCACCCCATACCTCAAACCACACCACACTCATCCCCATCCACTACTCACTCCCCACCACTACTCACCCCACGACTACTCCCACCCACCACTACTCACCCCAACACTACTAACCCCCCACCACCCACCACTACTCAGACCACACACCACTACTCACCACTACTCACTCTCACTCCCCACCACTACTCCCACCCCAACACTACTCACCCCCACCAAACTCACCCGCACCACTACACACCCATCCACAACTCACCCCCACCACTACCCCCTTCACCACTACTCAACCATCTACCACCCCCACCACTACCACCTACTCCCCCCACCACATTCTCACCCCCACCTACCCCATCATTACTCACCCCCACCAGTACTCACCCCACCACTACTCACTCCCATCCACTACTCCCCCCACCACCACACTCCCCACCACTACTCACCCCAGCCACCACTACTCACCCCGCCCACCACTACTCACCCCAGCCATCACTACTCACCCCAGCCACCACTACTCACCCAGCCACCACTACTCACCCCAACACATACTCACCCCCACCACTACTCACTCACCCACACCATTACTCACCCCCACCACTACTCATCCCCACCACTACTCGCCCCACCATTACTCCCCCACCACTACTCACCCCCACCACTACTCACCCCACCAGATCACCCCCATCTCCCCCACCACTATTCACACCCCCACTCACCCCCACCATCAGCCCCATACTCACCCCCACCACTCACCCCCATCACTCCCCACCAACTAACCACCCCCTTTACCACTACTCACTGCTGCCACTACTCAACCAGACCACTACTCATCCGCACCACCACTCACTTCTGCCCCTACTCACTCCCACCACTACTCAACCCCACCACTACTCATCCCCACCACTACTCACCCATACCACTACTCACACCCCACCACTACTAACCCGCCACCACTACTCACCCACACCACTCCTCACCCCCACCACTACTCACCCCTCCACCACTACTCACCCCCAGCACTACTCACCCCCATGACTACTCACCCCCACCCCTACTCACCCCTAATCACTACTCGCCCCCATCACTACTCACCCCCACCACTACTCACCCCCGCCACTACTCACCCTGACCACTACTCACCCCTAATGACTACTCACCCCCCATCATTACTCACCCCCAGCACTACTCACCCCCATCACTAATCACCCCCGACTAATCACCCCCACCACTACTCACCCCCCCAACACTACTCACCCACCACTAGTCACCCCTCCCACCACTACTCACCCAACCACTACTCACCCCACTACTACACACTCACCCCCCGCCACTACTAACCCCCACCACTACTCACCCAACACCCATACTCTCCCTCACCACTACTCACACCCCACCACTACTCACCCACAGCCACTACTCCCCCACCACTACTCACACCCCACTACTCAGCCCTAACACTACTCACCCCTGCCACCCCTACCTCAACTACATGTAACACGTGACCTGTTCTACAAACACAGACTGGGGCTGGTTTACAATCAGACTGAGTTTCCTGACTAACCCTTTCAAACCCTGGTCTTGTCTTCCCACGAATAGCCTGTCGTTCAGCTGTTGGTCGTATCGGTCTGCGACAATCACAACCAGAAGGCTGCGACGCCTGTTGGGTGAAATCCGCTAGTGGTATGAGTGTGGTGAGCCTTGTCGGCCCTGTGTCTTGTGCTGTGAGTGAGTTGTGTTGAAGCTTTTTGGCCCGGTGCCTGAGTTGTGTGGTGTGAGTGTGTGACTTGGCTGTGTGGTGTGAGTGTGTGATTCGGTTGTGTGGTGTGAGTGTGTGATTAGGCTGTGTTGTGTGAGTGTGTGACTTGGCTGTGTGGTGTGAGTGTGTGATTAGGTTGTATGCTGTGAGTGTGTGATTAGGCTGTGTTGTGTGAGTGTGTGATTAGGTTGTATGCTGTGAGTGTGTGATTCGGTTGTGTGGTGTGAGTGTGTGATTTGGTTGTATGCTGTGAGTGTGTGATTAGGCTGTGTTGTGTGAGTGTGTGATTAGGTTGTATGCTGTGAGTGTGTGATTAGGCTGTGTTGTGTGAGTTTGTGACTTGGCTGTGTGGTGTGAGTGTGTGATTCGGTTGTGTGTTGTGAGTGTGTGATTTGGTTGTATGCTGTGAGTGTGTGATTAGGCTGTGTTGTGTGAGTGTGTGACTCGGTTGTGTGGTGTGAGGGTTTGACTTGGTTGTGTGATGTAAGTGTGTGACTCGGTTGTGTGGTGTGAGTGTGTGACTCGGTTGTGTGGTGTGAGGGTTTGACCTGGTTGTGTGGTGTGAGTATGTGACTTCGTTGTGTGGTGTGAGGGTGTGACTCGGTTGTGTGGTGTGAGTGTGTGACTTGGTTGTGTGGTGTGAGGGTTTGACTTGGTTGTGTGGAGTGAGTGTGTGACTTCGTTGTGTGGTGTGAGTGTGTGACTCGGTTGTGTGGTGTGAGTGTGTGACTTGGTTGTGTGGTGTGAGTGTGTGATTCGGCTGTGTTGTGTGAGGGTGTGACTTGGTTGTATGCTGTGAGTGTGTGATTCGGCTGTGTTGTGTGAGTGTGTGACTCGATTGTGTGGTGTGAGGGTTTGACTTGGTTGTGTGGTGTGAGTGTGTGACTTGGTTGTGTGGTGTGAGGGTTTGACTTGGTTGTGTGGTGTGAGGGTTTGACTTGGTTGTGCGGTGTGAGTGTGTGACTCGGTTGTGTGGTGTCAGGGTTTGACTTGGTTGTGTCATGTGAGGGTTTGACTTGGCCGTGTGCTGTGAGGGTGCGACTTGGCTGTTTGCTATGAGGATGCGACTTGGCTGCGTGCGGTGAGGATGCGACTTGGCTGTGTGCTATGAGGGTGCAACTTGGCTGTGTGCTGCCAGGGTTCGACTGGGCTGTGTGCTGTGTGGGTGCGACTTGGCTGTGTGCTGCCAGGGTTCGACTGGGCTGTGTGCTGTGAGGGTGCGACTTGTAGCCGTGTGAACGTGCTGAAGGTCAGGCACGCTCTTGGCAAATTGGCGGAAGTGGTGTATATTTAGGGACTGCTGATCCCCAACTCGCTTGTTTTTGACGACTGCTGACATTTTGAATCTCACCAAGATCTCCGCGCGTTTTTCTGCTCCAGTCTCAATGTGCTCCGAGCGACAGCCAGCGATAAGTCACACTCCGCGATAAGCGACGGGCTGCGATAAGCAACGATCAGCGACAAGCGACGGGCTGCGATAAGCGACTGTCAGCGATAATGACGATCAGCGATAAGCGACTGTCAGCGATAAGCCACTGTCATCGATAAGTGATAGTCAGCGATAAGTGATAGTCAGCGAAAAGTGACAATCAGCGATAAGTGACGGGCTATGATAAGCAGCTGTCACCAATAAGCGGCTGTCAGCGATAAGCGACGGTCAGCGATAAGCGACGGTCAGCGATAACCAACTGTCAGCGATAAGTGACTATCAGCGATAAGTGATAGTCAGCGAAAAGTGACAATCAGCGATAAGTGACGGGCTACTATAAACAGCTGTCAGCAATAAGCGGCTGTCAGCGATAAGCGATGGTCAGCGATAACCGACTGTCAGCGATAAGTGACTTTCAGCGATAAGTGATAGTCAGCAAAAAGTGACAATCAGCAATAAGTGACGGGCTACGATAAGCAGCTGTCAGTGATAAGCAGCTGTCAGTGATAAGCGATGGTCAGCGATAAGCGACGGTCAGTGATAAGCGATGGTCAGCCATAAGCTACGGTCAGCTATAAGCGACAGTCAGCTGGTCAGCGATAATTCACAGCCTGCGATAAACGACAGGCTGCGATAAGCTACCATCGGTGATAAGTAACAGGCTGTGATAAGCGACTGTCAGCGATAAGCTACGACCAGCTATAAGCGACTGTCAGCAATAAGCGAATGTCACCAATAAGTGACAGTCAGCTATAAGCGGCTGTCAGCGATAAGCGACATCAGCGATATGTGACAGTCAGCGATAAGCGACGGGCTGCGATAAGCGACGGGCTGCGTTGTGTAAAGCCTCAGTCAGACCTCACCGGATTGAAGAACCGGATAGAAACCGGACACTGTCCGGTGAAATACGGCAATGTCCGGTTGATATACGGTAGGCATCCGACGTGTCCGATCTATCGCCGGTGGTGTCTGGCGGTGTCCGGTACAAGTTTCGAACATGCACAAAACTTGTACCGGATACCACCGGACTGACGTGTATGGTTGGTGCCGGGTTTAAGTCCGCTTAGTCCGTTTTGTCTGGTTCATGTCCGTTACTCATCCGTTAGGTGTCCGGTTTGTATCCTGAAGAGTCCGTTGGCGGTACTGTGGGAATTCGGTCCTTTGGTTATTGGTGCGTCCGTGAACAGTCCAGTAGGTGTTCGGTTGGTGTCCGGTTGGTGTCCGGTGCATCCGTTAGACATTCGGTTGTCGTCCGGTTGTCGTCCGGTGGCTATTCATTAATGTACGTTCCTTGTCCGTTTAGCGTTCGTTTCGTCCGGTACATGTCGGTACATTTGGGTACATTTTGATACCGAACACCACCGGACTAGAAAATGTTTTGTCCGGTGGTGTCCGGTACTCAGTCCGGTGAGGTGTGACTGGGCCTTAACTAATAATTGTTCGTGTACCAACAACAGCCTGTGTCAATGTGCGGCCGTTTGTACCAATGTGCCAGATATGTACCTGTGTGCCATGTGTGTACCACTTGCTCGAACTGTATACAATGTACACCAGTAAGTTGTATGTGTAGGTTCAAATCTAGATAAGTGTTTGGTGTCGAACATGTGGCGCTTTCATCCGACAATGCAGTTTAACGACAGTTAATTTGTGATGCGACAAGTTTATATTTTCAAATCAGTACCAAACTTTGAGTTGCGTACTTTGATAAAAGCATCAAATTTTCAAAAGCAAAACCGTTATCTGGATATTAACCCATCTACCGAAAAGTTCAAATCCTGGTGCACTCATTAAGCATTTGTTGCTGCATAAAAGGGTTATACTAAGGTCAAATTAAGTTGGCATGTTTGCAATTCAAATATCTCCCAAGTTAGTCATTCTAAAGACAAGTTACTTCAAACCAAAGTAGGGATATAGTTAACCCATAAAATGACAGAAACTCAAAACCGTCGGACACTGCAACCTGTTTCTAGTTACAGTTCTAGACATCGCAACACTCACACAACATAATACACCACACCACTGACACTCACTAACAGTGTGTCGGCAGTCAGTGAAGCCCTCAGACTCCGATGTCATCCTGACATCACAACACTCAGACACCACAACACACCACACCACTAACACTCACTAACAGTGTGTCGGCAGTCAGTGAAGCCCTCAGACTCCGATGTCATCCTGACATCGCAACACTCACACAACATAATACACCACACCACTAACACTCAATAACAGTGTGTCGGCAGTCAATGAAGCCCTCAGACTCCGATGTCATCCTGCCATCACAATACTCACACAACACAACACAACACACCACATCACTAACACTCACTAACAGTGTGTCGGCAGTCAGTGAAGCCCTCAGACTCCGATGTCATCCCGACATCACAACACTCAGACAATACAACACACCACACCTCTAACACTCACTAACAGTTTGTCGGCAGTCAGTGAAGCCCTCCGACTCCGATGTCATCCTGCCATCACAATACTCACACAACACAACACAATACACCACAACACTAACACTCACTAACAGTGTGTCGGCAGTCAGTGAAGCCCTCAGACTCTGATGGCATCCCGACATCACAACACTCAGACAACACAACACACCACACCTCTAACACTCAATAACAGTGTGTCGGCAGTCAATGAAGCCCTCAGACTCCGATGTCATCCCGACATCACAACACTCAGACAACACAACACAATACACCACACCACTAACACTCAATAACAGTGTGTCAACAGTAAGTGAAGCCATCACACTCCGATGTCATCCCGACATCAGAACACTCACACAACAGAGTACATGACACCACACCACTAACACTCAATAACAGTGTGTCGGCAGTCAGTGAAGCCCTCAGACTCTCATGTCATCCCGACATCACAACACAACACAGTACACCACACCACTAACACTCAATAACAGTGTGTCGGCAGTCAGTGAAGCCCTCAGACTCCGATGTCATCCCAACATCACACCACATCACTAACACTCAATAACAGTGTATCGGCAGTCAGTGAAGCCCTCAGACTCTCATGTCATCCCGACATCACAACACAACACAGTACACCACACCACTAACACTCAATAACAGTGTGTCGGCAGTCAGTGAAGCCCTCAGACTCCGATGTCATCCCAACATCACACCACATCACTAACACTCAATAACAGTGTATCGGCAGTCAGTGAAGGCCTCATACTCTGATGGCATCCCGACATCACAACACTCAGACAACACAACACAATACACCACACCACTAACACTCAATAACAGTGTATCGGCAGTCAGTGAAGCCCTCAGACTCCAATGTCATCCCGACATCACAACACTCACACAACACAACACAATACACCACACCACTAACACTCAATAACAGTGTGTCAACAGTAAGTGAAACCCTCAGACTCCGATGTCATCCCAACATCACAACACTCAGAGAATACAACACAATACACCACATCATTAACACTCAATAACAGTGTATCGGCAGTCAGTGAAGCCCTCAGACTCCGATGTCATCCCGACATCACAACACTCACATAACACAATACACCACACCACTAACACTCAATAACAGTGTGTCAGCAGTCAGTGAAGCCCTCAGACGCCGATGTCATCCCGACATCACAATACTCACATAACACAATACACCACACCACTAACACTCAATAACAGTGTGTCGGCAGTCAGTGAAGCCCTCAGACTCCAATGTCACCCAGACATCACAACACTCAGACAATACAATACAACACACCACACCACTAACACTCAATAACAGTGTGTCGACAGTCAGTGAAGCCCTCAGACTCCGATGTCATCCCGACCTCATAACACTCACACAACACAACACAATACACCGCATCACTAACATCCCGACATCACAAGACTCACAAAACACTAGTAACACTAAAACTAAAACAATGTGTCGACAGTCAGTGAAACCATGTCCCTGCCCTTCTGCAGTTTAACCACGACTCGCTGCGGGAGTTGGAGCGCACGTCGGGCCGCCTGGTGGTGGTGGCGTGTGACGGGGCGGCGGGACGGGCCGCCTCCCTGCTGGGGCTGTCTGACGAGGTGGCGCACCGATCCTGCAGCGCGTACGGAGCATGCGCCCGCATCGACCGCTTCCGGCAGCGTTCCGTGCCGACGCCGGACACGCGCGTGCACAATGTGACCTTTGACCTGGACGCGTACGGAGAGGCAGGGCCGGCGGGTGGCGAGTACCAGCCGCGGGGTTTCCACCTGAAGCTGTTTGGTTCCGTGCGCCACCGCTACATGGCGCTCGTCGTTCCCAAGTGCGAGTCACGCCTCGTGTGGACGCTCAAGGTGGCGCTCGACCAGTCGGTGAGTTGTTTGTTGGGGTTTTATGTCCTAACAACATCACGTGGACGCTCAAGGTGGCGCTCGACCAGTGGGTGAGTTGTTTGTTGGGGTTTTAGGTGCTAACAACATTGTGTGGATGCTCAAGGTGGCACTCGACCAGTGGGTGAGTTGTATGTTGGGGTTTTAAGTCCTAACAACATCGTGTGCATGCCCAAGGTGGCGCTCGACCAGTCAGTGAGTTGTTTGTTGGGGTTTTATGTCCTAACAACATCGTGTGGATGCTCAAGGTGGCGCTCGACCAGTCGGTGAGTTGTTTGTTGGGGTTTTATGTCCTAACAACATCATGTGGATGCTCAAGGTGGTGCTCGACCAGTCGGTGAGTTGTTTGTTGGGGTTTTAAGTCCTAACAACATCGTGTGGATGCTCAAGGTGGTGCTCGAACAGTCAGTGAGTTGTTTGTTGGGGTTTTACATCCTAACAACATCGAGTGCATGCCCAAGGTGGCGCTCGACCAGTCGGTGAGTTGTTTGTTGGGGTTTTAAGTCCTAACAACATAGTGTGGATGCTCACGGTGGCGCTCGACCAGTCGGTGAGTTGTTTGTTGGGGTTTTACATCCTAACAACATCGTGTGCAAGCCCAAGGTGGCGCTCGACCAGTCGGTGAGTTGTTTGTTGGGGTTTTAGGCCCTAACAACATCGTACAGATGCTCAAGGTGGCGCTCGACCAGTTGGTGAGTTGTTTGTTGGGGTTTTACATCCTAACAACATTGTGTGGACGCTCAAGGTGGCGCTCGACCAGCGGTTGAGTTGTATGTTGGGGTTTTACATCCTAACAACATCATGTGGACGCTCAAGGTGGCGCTCGACCAGTGGGTGAGTTGTCTGTTGGGGTTTTACGTCCTAACAACATCGTTTGGACGCGCAAGGTGGTGATCGTCCAGTGGGTGAGTTGTTTGTTGGGGGTTTACGTCCAACATCTATGGTCATAATGGGACGGGTACCGACTTATGACAGTGCGCATTCATGGGGACTTTATAGTGCTGTGCCACTGGGAGAACAGGCCACCTCTCCACACTCGATCAGGGTTCGAACCCGGGGGTTCGAGTCCCAGGACCTACCAGAACGGAAGCGGGCACCCCGTTTGATTGTAATTTTAAAGTTGCAAAGTCGGATAAAGGGCTAACATTTTCAAACGCAAAACACTTATCTAGATTTGAACCACCACCCTACCTTAGATGTTGCTAGGACGTAAAACAACAACAAACAAACATAGCTAACCCAGATAATGGTGCACCTGGCATGCCTTCATTGGTATATGGAAGGACAACCCGAGTCAATATAATAGAAGGTGTAACTGCTGAAGCGTGTGTAGCTGTGCTTATTTAACAAGTGCATACTTCAAATGTCTCTCCAAGTTAATATACTAGAACGTGTAACTGCTGAAGCCTGTGTATCAGCTGTGCTTATTTAACAAGTGTAAACTTCAAATGTCTCTCCAAGTTAATATACTAGAAGGTGTAACTGCTGAAGCCTGTGTATCAGCTGTGCTTATTTAACAAGTGTAAACTTCAAATGTCTCTCCAAGTTAATATACTAGAACGTGTAACTGCTGAAGCCTGTGTATCAGCTGTGCTTATTTAACAAGGGTATACTTCAAATGTCTCTCCAAGTTAATATGCTAGAAGGTGTAACTGCTGAAGCCTGTGTATCAGCTGTGCTTATTTAACAAGGGTATACTTCAAATGTCTCTCCAAGTTAATATACTAGAAGGTGTAACTGCTGAAGCCTGTGAAGCCTGTGTATCAGCTGTGCTTATTTAACAAGGGTATACTTCAAATGTCTCTCCAAGTTAATATACTAGAAGGTGTAACTGCTGAAGCCTGTGTATCAGCTGTGCTTATTTAACAAGTGTAAACTTCAGATGTCTTTCTAAGTTAGTCAGGTTAAAGCTAAGTGACTTTAGACTAAAGTAACGTCCATCTTCCCAATATACTTATCTCAGAAAATGACAATCTCAAAACCATCGGACTATGCAAATTTACCAAAACAATTATAACAAAGCTGTTTTTAAAAACACAATCATTACTAGAGAAGCCTGATCAAATTCGTGTTCCATTTCCTGCACCAGCACATATACTACACTTGGATCATCCCAGTTCTGTAATTACCGTCAGCTTTTATAGCTTCCCATAGACTTTACTTGGATCACCATAGTTCTCTGATTAACATCGGCGTTTAACCCTGCACATAGACTACACTTGGATCACCGCAGTTCTAACATACTAACATACTAACGCACTAACACACTAACACACTAACACACTAACACACTAATGCACTAAGCACTAACTCACTAACGCACTAACACACTAAGCACTAACGCACAAACACACTAACACACAAACACACTAACCCACTAACACACTAACACACTAACACACTAATGCACTAATGCACTAAGCACTAAGCACTAACGCACTAAGCACTAACGCACTAACGCACTAAACACTAACGCACTAAGCACTAAGCACTAATTCACTAAGCACTAACGCACTAAGCACTAATGCACTAACACGCTAAGCACTAACGCACAAACACACTAACACACTAACACACAAACACACAAACACACTAACACACTAACACACTAACACACTAACACACAAACACACTAACACACTAACACACTAACACACTAACACACCAACACACCAACACACCAACACACCAACGCACCAACACACCAACACACCAACGCACACCAAACACCAAACACACCAACCACCAACGCACAACACCAACGCACCAACGCACAACCACCAACACCCCCAACCCACACAACCACCAACGCACAACCAACGCACCAACGCACAACGCACCAACGCACCAACGCACAAACGCACCACCACGCACCAACGCACCACGCACCAACGCACCAACGCACCAACGCACCAACGCACCAACGCACCAACGCACCAACGCACCAACGCACCAAACGCCACCAACGCACCAACGCACCAACGCACCAACGCACCAACGCACCAACGCACCAAACGCACCAAACGCACCAACGCACCAACGCACCAACGCACCAACGCACCAACGCACCAACGCACCAACACACCAACACACCAACACACCAACACACTAATATACTAATAAAAGCCGACCACTTTTTTGCATTTATCCGCCTCCTTTTCCTCGTTTGTGGGTCATTGGCGACCAAGCAGATCATGAGAAACATCTTCCAAGTGTGCTTCAACACGTACCGCACGGACGAGGAGCCGGCCATCGGTGACCGGGAGGCCGCCAAGTCGCTGCGCTTCTCGCCGCGTCTGTTCGAGGTGAAGCTGGCGCAGCGTCTGGAGAGCGTCTGCTTCGTGCAGGACGCCGACATGTTCGTCGTGTCCGAGGGCGAGGCGGCGCGCGTCCTCAACTTCCACTCGGGTGAGAGACAACTGGGGCAGTCCGGGTTAACCCTGACCCTGACCCTATGGGGGAGGCCGACAACTGGGGCAGTCTGGGTTAACCCTGACACTGACCCTGAAGGGGAGGCCGACAACTGGGGCAGTCCGGTGTCGTGGTTTGAAAGCCCGGTCAGATTGGATGCCCGGCCGTGGCTTCTGCGCATGCGCGGATTTTAAGCGCGTCGTCTGCGCATGCGTCAAATTCTCCCCAGTTTCAAACACCCGTGGATGAAGACAGTTGACTAAGATATTCACTACAAGTACAAGTACAATCAACCACAGTTGACTTTAGACTGATATGACCTTATATGTTGCTAGGATGTAAAACAAACAACAAACTTTCAAATGTTTTATGGACATTTGGCAATATTTAGAATAAGAATTAATATGGGTCTCCCAGTGAGGCCGCACTGATATGACCTTAGATGTTGCTAGGATGTAAAACAACAAACAACAAATAAGTGTCCACTGGCAGGGTGCTCAAACTGGCAGGGCACTCAAACTCCGACATGCTGCAGTTTGCAGGGCCTCCGAAAATCCACGCATGCGCAGAAGCCACGGCCGGGCATCCAATCTGACCGGGCTTTCAAACCACGACACCGGGTTAAACCTGACTGTGACCCTGAGGGGGAGGTCGACAACTGGAGCAGTCAGGGTTAACCCTGACCCTGACCCTAACCCTGACCCTGAGGGGTAGGCCGACAACTGGGTCAATGACTTAATATTTTCTACTTTTGTTCAGGAAAGTTCTCTCAAATTTGTTTGCGCTTCACATTGGGAAAGCGATGTGGCGGGGTATGATGGCATTAAGGTCGTCTACGGAGGAGTCACGTACCGGTACCTGCTGGTACAAGTAGAAAGTGGGGCTTGTATAAGTAGAAAGTGGGGCTGGGTACAAGTAGAAAGTGGGGCTTGTATAAGTAGAAAGTGGGCTGGTACGGGTAGAAAGTGGGGTTTGTACAAGTAGAAAGTGGGGCTGGGTAGAAGTAGAAAGTGGGGCTGGTGCAATTAGAAAGTGGGTATGGTACAAGTAGAAAGTGGGCCTGGTATAAGTGGAAAGTGGGCTGATACAAGTAGAAAGTAGGGCTGGTGAAAGTAGAAAGTGCACTGGTATCAGTGGAAAGTGGGGATTGGTACAAATAGAAAGTGGGGATGAGTACAAGTAGAAATTGGGCTGGTACAAGTAGAAAGTGGAGATGTGTATACGTAGAAAGTGGGGATGTGTATAAGTAGAAAGCGGGGCTGGGACAAGTAGAAAGTGGGGCTGGGACAAGTAGAAAGTGGGGCTGGTATAAGTGGAAAGTGGGGCTGGTACGAGTATAAAGTGGTGCTGGTATAAGGAGAAGGTGGGGCTGTGCATGAGTAGAAAGTGGGCCTGGTATACGTAGAAAGTGGGCTGGTACAAGTGGAAAGTGGGGCTGGTATGAGTAGAAAGTGGGGCTGGTATAAGTAGAAGGTGTGGCTGGGTATGAGGTGAAAGTGGGGCTGGGTATAAGTAGAAAGCAGGGCTGGTATAAGAGGAAAGTTGGGCTGGAACAAGTAGAAAGTGGGGCTGGAAAAGTAGAAAGTGGGCTGGTATACGTAGAAGGTGGGCTGGGCATTAGGAGAAAGTGGGGATGGTAAAAGTAGAAAGTGGGATGCTATAAGTGGAAAGTGGGGCTGGTACAAGTAGAAAGTGGCCTGGTATAACTAGAAAGTGGGGTTGGGTATAAGTAGAAAGTGGGGATCGGTACCAGTAGAAACTGGGGCTGGTATAAGTAGAACATGGGCTGGTACAAGGAGAAAGTGGGGTATGTACAAGTATAAAGTGGGGCTGGGTGTAAGTAGAAAGTGGGCTGGTACAAGAAGAAAGTGGCCAGGATAAGTAGAAGGTGGGGTTGGTACAAGTAGAAAGTGGGGCTGGTATAAGTGGAAAGTATGGCTGGTATACATAGAAAGTGGGGCTGGTATAAGTAGAAAGTATGGCTGGTAAAAGTAGAAAGTGGGGCTGGAGATGCTGTTCATGACGCTGTGACACCCTGTGCATGACACTGGTACACCCTGTGCATGACACTGTGACACTATGCATGACGCAGTGACACCCTGTTCATGACACTGCGACACCCTGTACACGATACTGTGACACCCTGTGCATGACACTGCGACACCATGTACATGACACTACAACACCCTATGCATGACATTGTGACACGCTATGCATGATGCTGTGACACCCTGTACATGACCCAGTGACACCCTGTGCATGACACTGTGACACCATATGCATGATGCTGTGGCACTCTGTGCATGACACTGCAACACACTGTGCATGAGACTACGACACCCTGTGCATGACATGACCCCCTGTGCATGGCACCATGACACCCTGTGCATGACACCATGACAGCATATGCATGACACTGTGGCACCCTGTACATGACCCTATGACACCCTATACATGATACTGTGACACCCTCTACATGACACTGTGACACCCTGTGCATAACAACATGACACCCTGTACATGACACCATGACACCATGTACATGGCACAGCGACACCCTGTACATGACACTGTGACACCCTGTGCATACCACTGTGAGACCCTGTGCATGCCACTGGGACACCTTGTACATGACACCGTGATACCCTATGCATGACAGTGACACACTGTGCATGACACTGTGACACCCTGTACATGACACTGTGACACACTGTGCATGACACTGCGACACCCTGTACATGAAACCGTGACACACTGTACATGACACTGTGACACCCTGTACATGACAATGTGACACCCTGTATATGACACCGTGACACCCTGCACATGCTGATGTGACACCATGTTCATGATGCTGTGACACCCTGTACATGACACTGTGACACCCTGTACATGACACTTCAACACCTTGTACAAGGCACTGCGACACCTTGTACATGAAACTGTGACACCCTGTACATGACTCTGTGATGCCCTACACATTACACTGTGCCGCCCTGTACATGATCATGTGACACCCTGTTCATGACACTGTTACACCCTGTACATGACACTGTGACAGCCTATGCATGACGCTTTGACACCCTGTACATGATACTGTGACACCCTGTACATGACAGTGTGACACCCTGTACCGGACACTGTGACACCCTGTACATGATGCTGTGATACCCTGCGCACGACGCTCTGATACCCTGTGGACGATGCTTGACACCCTGTACATGACACTGTGACACCCTGTACATGATGCTGTGACACCCTGTACATGACACTGTGACACTGTGTACATAACACTGTGACACCCTGTGCATGACACTGTGACCTATCTGACAGGGTCGGGCATCAACCTGGGTGTGCGCGGGCTGCAGTCCCTCGGCCACTTCCTGCAGCTGGGTGCGGCTGCTGACTGCGACCAGGCCGTGATGCAGGCTCTGCACTTCAAGCACCTCCACACCAAGACACTCGTCGCCGACTTCCTGAAGCACGGCCTCAACGAGGCCATGTACACGTGACACGTGACGTCATGCCGTCGTCACGTGACCGCACCGGCAGTCGGGGCCAGGGCCAGGGCCAGTGCCAGGGCCAGGGCCAGGGCCAGCGCCAGGGCCAGGGCCAGGGCCAGGGACAGGGCCAGGGCCAGAGACAAGGTGAAAGCAAAGTGCAATAAGACGACGTGATGGCGTGACTGCACGTCGTGCTGTCTGCGTGCTGTCCCCGTGTTGTCCCCGTGCTGTCCCCTTGCTGTCCCCGTGCTGTCTCTGTGCTGTCCCCGTTCTATTCAGTCAGCACCGAAAATGGTACATTCCAGGACAGACACAATTATTCTGGCACATTGAACATAAGTAGCCTGCTGTCGATATACCCATAGCAACGTGTCCTGTTGATGTGAGGCATTATTTTACTTGTACAATAAACTGACCCTTGCACCAAGCACCACCAAAAGTCTTACATTAACCTTATAGCAGAGCAACCATGCACAGTTATTTAGTAATCCAGCCCCCAGTTCGTATGTAGTGTTAATGAGAATGTTCTTGACTCACTTATACTTATAGTGTTGACTCACTTATAGTGTTGACTCACTTATAGTGTTGACTCACTTATAGTGTTGACTCACTTGTACGGATAGTGTTGACTTTCTTATAGTATTGACTCACTTATACTTATAGTGCTGACTCACGTATAGTGTTGACTCATTTATCATCATCATCATCATCATCATCATCATCATGCTGTCAGTCGCGATCCACTAAGCATGTCATGACTGGTACAGGCAGTGCTGGTGTAGTGGCACTAGTTAGTCACTAAGCATGTCATGACTGGTACAGACAGTGCTGGTAGTGACACTAGTTAGTCACTAAGCATCCATGACTGGTACAGACAGTGCTGGTGTAGTGACCCTAGTTAGTCACTAAGTGTGTTATGACTAGTACAGGCAGTGCTGGTAGTGACCCTAGTTAGTCACTAAGCGTGTCATGACCGGTACATGCAGTGCTGGTGTAGTGATACTAGTTAGTCACTAAGCATGTCATGACTGGTACAGGCACTGCTGGTGTAGTGACACTAGTTAGTCACTAAGCGTGTCATGACTGGTACAGGCACTGCTGGTGTAGTGACACTAATTAGTCACTGAGCATGTCATGACTGGTACAGACAGTGCTGGTGTAGTGGCACTAGTTAGTCACTAAGTGTGTCATGAGTGGTACAGGCAGTGCTGGTAGTGACCCTAGTTAGTCACTAAGCGTGTCATGACCGGTACAGGCAGTGCTGGTGTAGTGACCCTAGTTAGTCACTAAGCGTGTCATGACCGGTACAGGCACTGCTGGTGTAGTGACACTAGTTAGTCACTAAGCGTGTCATGACTGGTACATGCAGTGCTGGTGTAGTGACACTAGTTAGTCACTAAGCATCCATGACTGGTACAGGCAGTGCTGGTGTAGTGACACTAATTAGTCACTAAGGATCCATGACTGGTACAGGCAGTGCTGGTGTAGTGGCACAAGTTAGTCACTAAGCAAGTCATGACTGGTACAGGCAGTGCTGATGTAGTGACACTAGTTAGTCACTAAGTGTGTCATGACAGGTACAGACAGTGCTGGTAGTGACACTAATTAGTCACTAAGCATCCATGACTGGTACAGACAGTGCTGGTGTAGTGACACTAGTTAGTCACTAAGTGTGTCATGACCGGTACATGCAGTGCTGGTGTAGTGATACTAGTTAGTCACTAAGCGTGCCATGACTTGTACAGGCAGTGCTGGTGTAGCAACACTAGTTAGTCACTGAGCATCCATGACTGGTACATACAGTGCTGGTGTAGTGGCACTAGTTAGTTACTAGGTGTGTCATGAGTGGTACAGGCAGTGCTGGTAGTGACACTAGTTAGTCACTAAGCGTGTTATGACTGGTACAGGCAGTGCTGGTGTAGTGACACTAGTTAGTCACTAAGCGTGTGATAACTGGTACAGGCAGTACTGGTAGTGACACTAGTTAGTCACTAAGCGTGTCATGACTGGTACAGGCAGTGCTGGTGTAGTGACACCAGTTAGTCACTAAACGTGTTATGACTGGTACAGACTGATTGATTGATTGATTGGTGGTTGCTTTACGCCGTGTCGGCAGCATAGGCCATATTCACGGCGAGAAATGTTTGTTTTTTGTTCAAACCATCGCTTTTACATGTAAAAGCAGACAATCAATTATGGGCAAATAGACACTAATTAAATTAGAAAGCTCACAATCATGTATTTGTGGTCAAGGGAAACAAATTCCCAGAGAAAAAGAAAAATGTTATTAATAATTGATAGAATCCATTTAGTAAATTAAATAAGGTGATACAGTCCAGCTGCCCTCAAAAAAGGCTAAAATGTTTTCCTGTTTTACCTTAGTAAAAAGGTCATGCATACTATCTGCAGTGTAGAACCGTTGGCGCAGGGCCAAAAAATTAACGCAACTTAGTAAAATGTGTTTGAGTGTCAGTGGGGACTGACACCCAATACATTCAGGGGGAGATTCCCCCTTGAGCAGAAAAGCATGTGTAAGCCACAAGTGGCCAATACGGCATCGGCTAAGGACCACTTGGTCCCGCCGACCTCCTGCATGAGTTTATGGTGGCTTTCCCACAGATGGTTCAATTTCTTTAAGTTTATTAATATTTTCATCCCACTCATGTTGCCATTTGGATTTGATGTGGGTAGCTATTAGTGGTTTCAGATCAGAGTGAGGGATCAGACACGGTTCAAGATCACAGTTCAGGGCCTTCTTCGCAGCCTGATCAGCTCGTTCGTTTCCTTGTATGCCGGCATGGCCAGGCACCCAGCACAGGTGGATATCATACCCATCCGTTGTCAGTTGGTTCATTTTATAAATGACCGTTGCTAGAATAGGGTGATTCGTTTTCAGTCCAGCAACAGCCAGGAGGCAAGAGAACGAATCACTGTATATAACATAGTTAGTGTGGTTGGATACCTCGATACACTCCAACGCGAGAAGGAGTGCTCGGGCTTCTGCAGTGAAAATCGAGCTCTGATCGGGCAAACGTACACCAAGTTTTTCCCGTCGGCAGCCTGCTACAGCAGCTACCCGGCTTTGGCCTTTCGAACCATCAGTGTATATGGAGAGGTGGTCTGCAAACTGGCCTTGAATCTCTGCATGCAGTCCTTGGTACTCGAGTGGATGTGTCCCAGACTTCCTCAGTTCCGTGAGTCGGAGGATAACCGATGGCTGGTACAGACAGTGCTGGTGTAGTGACACTAGTTAGTCACTAAGCGTGTCATGACTGGTACAGGCAGTGCTGGTAGTGACACTAGTTAGTCACTAAGCATGTCATGACTGGTATAGGCAGTGCTGGTAGTGACACTAGTTAGTCACGAATCATGTCATGACGGGTACAGGCAGTGCAGATGTAGTGACACTAGTTAGTCACTAAGCGTGTCATCACTTGTAAGGCAGTGCTGGTAGTGACACTAGTTGGTCACTAAGTGTGTTATGACTGGTACAGGCAGTGCTGGTAGTGACACTAGTTAGTCACTAAGCATCCATGACTGGTACATGCAGTGCTGGTAGTGACACTAATTAGTCGCTAAGCGTGTTATGACTGGTACAGGCAGAGCTGGTGTAGTGACATTAGTTAGTCACTAAGCATGTCATGATTGGTACAGGCAATGCTGGTGTAGTGACACTAGTTAGTCACTAAGCGTGTCCTGACTGGTACAGGCAGTGCTGGTAGTGACACTAGTTAGTCACTATGCGTATTATGACTGGTACATGCAGTGCTGGTGTAGTGGCACTAGTTAGTCGCTAAGCGTGTCATAACTGGTACAGGCAGTGCTTCTGTAATGAAACTAGTTAGTCCCTAAGCATGTGATGACCGGTACAGGCAGTGCTGGTGTAGTGACACTAGTTAATCACTAAGCGTGTCATGACCAGTATAGGCAGTGCTGGTGTAGTGACACTAGTTAGTCACTAAGCATGTCATGACTGGTACATGCAGTGCTGGTCTAGTGGCACTAGTTAGTCACCAAGCATGCCATGACTGGTACAGGCAGTGCTGGGGTAGTGATACTAGTTAGTCACGAAACGTGTCATGACTGGTACAGGCAGTGCTGGTGTAGTGATACTAGTTAGTCACTAAGCGTGGCATGACTGGTACAGGCAGTGCTGGTGTAGTAACACTAGTGTGTCACTAAGTGTGCCGTGACTGGTACAGGCAATGCTGGTGTAGTGAAACTAGTTAATCACTAAGCGTATAGGCACTGATGGTAGTGACACTAATTAGTCGCTAAGCGTGTCATGACTGGTACATGCAGTGCTAGTGTGCTGACACTAATTAGTCACTAAACATGTTATGACTGGTACAGGCAGTGCTGGTGTAGTGACACTAATTAGTCGCTAAGCATGTCATGACCGGTACATCGGTACATGCAGTGCTGGTGTAGTGGCACTAGTTTGTCACTAAGCGTGTCATGACTGGTACAGGCAGTGCTGGTGGAGTGATACTAGTTAGTCACGAAGCGTGTCCCGACCAACACCGTTAAATGTGGAGTTGGTGGACGTTAGTTCTCCAACAACATACTTTTTTAGTGCAATACCTACTTACCAAGATTTGTTTTGCCATTGACGTATGCGTGTTTGTTGATGTTTGAGCATCTATGGTCATATCAGGACGGTCATTGACGTTAAACGAGTGATCTGGCGAGTACAATCGTTAAGCTGCATAGTCCGATGAAAGCATCCAATTTTCAAAACCAAGACACTTAACCAGATTTGAACTCCGTATCCAACTGGAATTGTGGAACGCTTATTCAGACGCCAATTAAATAGAACTTCTTATTGCTTAAGCCGATTGTCTCCGATTTTAATTTGGCATAGTTTTACTTCAATTATATCCCAAGGTAGTCATTTAAAATAAGTTACTTCAACCGAACGTACCGTATTTATCTCAGAAAATGGCTGAAACTCGGAACCATAGGATTAAGCTAAACTGAACTAAATGCTTCCATTTATGTGATGTACATTAATTAGAAATAGCTGTATCAAATGAAAGTTTCAATATCAACTTGCTGTCCTGATATGACTTTAGATGTTGCAAAGGATGTGAAACTCCAACAAAACAAACAAAACAAACAAATATCAATTTGCTGAAGACTAAAAGGTGGCTGTTTAATGTATTTTCTGACGGATATTCGAAGCTGTTCGTCGGAGAGGGTTGGGGTTAATGACCAGCATTCTAATCTGATTACCACACCCACACCTACCTGTGTATACGGAACAAAGATTTGAACACAATCGGCAAAAAAGGACACATTGAATGTATCTTCTGTTAGGCGTGCAATGTTGGATGTAGTCTTCCTTTACACAGTCATGTTGCCATGGTTACCATTAAAGATATGTGACGCAGAGTATAGTTGTTGGTTGTTTGCAGGAGGTTGTGTTGTGTCCTCTTTATACAGGGCATCCCACCACCCTACACCTAACCTACCACCCTACACCTAACCCACCACCCTACACCTAACCCACCACCCTACACCTAACCCACCACCCTACACCTAACCCACCACCCTACACCTAACCCACCACCCTACACCTAACCCACCACCCTACACCTAACCCACTACCCTACACCTAACCCACCACCCTACACCTAACCCACTACCCTACACCTAACCCACCACGCTACACCTAACCCACCACCCTACACCTAACCCACCACCCTACACCTAACCCACCACGCAACACGTAACCCAGCAACCTACACCTAACCCACCACCCTACACTTAGCCCACCACACTACACATAACCCAGCAACCTACACCTAACCCACCACCCTACACCTAACCAACCACCCTACACCTAACCCACTACCCTACACCTAACCCACCACCCTACACCTAACCCACCACCCTACACCTAACCCACCACCCTACACCTAACCCACTACCCTACACCTAACCCACCACCCTACACCTAACCCACCACCCTACACCTAACCCACCACCCTACACCTAACCCACCACCCTACACCTAACCCACCACCCTACACCTAACCCACCACCCTACACCTAACCCACCACCCTACACCTAACCCACCACCCTACACCTAACCCACCACCCTACACCTAACCCACCACCCTACACCTAACCCACTACACACCTAACCACCACCCTACACCTAACCCACCACCCTACACCTAACCCACCACCCTACACCTAACCCACCACGCTACACCTAACCCACCACGCTACACCTAACCCACTACCCTACACCTAACCCACCACCCTACACCTAACCCACCACGCTACACCTAACCCACCACGCTACACCTAACCCACCACCCTACACCTAACCCACTACCCTACACCTAACCCACCACCCTACACCTAACCCACCACGCTACACCTAACCCACCACGCTACACCTAACCCACGACCCTACACCTAACCCACCACGCTACACCTAACCCACCATGCTACACCTAACCCAGCACCCTACACCTAACCCAGCACCCTACACCTAACCCAGCACCCTACACCTAACCCACCACCCTACACCTAACCCACTACCCTACACCTAACCCACCACCCTACACCTAACCCACCACCCTACATCTAACCTACCACCCTACACCTAACCAACCACCCTTTCAATATCACCTATTTGGTGCAGAATCGTGGGTTAGTCATGGTCATCATTTCGAGGCTATATCGACAATAATTCAATGTCACTAATTTTCTTCAAAATCATCAACTAGGACCTTTAGCAATGTTCTGGTGCAATATCAAAATCATATTTCAATATCACCTATTTGGTGCAGAATCGTGGGTTAGTCATGGTCATCGTTTCGAGGCTATATCGACAATAATTCAATGTCACTAATTTTCTTCAAAATCATCAACTAGGACCTTTAGCAATGTTCTGGTGCAATATCAAAATCATATTTCAATATCACCTATTTGGTGCAGAATCGTGGGTTAGTCATGGTCATCGTTTCGAGGCTATATCGACAATAATTCAATGTCACTAATTTTCTTCAAAATCATCAACTAGGACCTTTAGCAATGTTCTGGTGCAATATCAAAATCATATTTCAATATCACCTATTTGGTGCAGAATCGTGGGTTAGTCATGGTCATCGTTTCGAGGCTATATCGACAATAATTCAATGTCACTAATTTTCTTCAAAATCATCAACTAGGACCTTTAGCAATGTTCTGGTGCAATATCAAAATCATATTTCAATATCACCTATTTGGTGCAGAATCGTGGGTTAGTCATGGTCATCGTTTCGAGGCTATATCGACAATAATTCAATGTCACTAATTTTCTTCAAAATCATCAACTAGGACCTTTAACAATGTTCTGGTGCAATATCAAAATCATATTTCAATATCACCTCAATATCGAGCGCTCGAATGCTCGAGCGCTCGAATGCTCGAGGGCTCGAATGTCCGAGCGCTCAAATGCTTGAGCGCTCGAATGCTCGAGCAGTCGAACGCTCGAGCGCTTGAACGCTCGAGCACTCGAACACTCGAGCGCTCGAATACTCGAGCGCTTGAGCACTCGAGCATTCGAGCGCTCGAGTGCTCGAATGCTCGAGCGCTCAAGCGCTCGAGCACTCGAGCACTTCAGCGCTCGAGCGCGCGAACGCTCGAGCGCTCGAGCGCTTGAGTGCTCGAACGCTCGAGCGCTGGAACGCTCGAGCACTCGAATGCTCGAGTGCTTGAACGCTCGAACGCTCGAACTGTCGAGCGCTCAAAACGCTCGAGTGCTCGAATGCTCGAGCGCTCGAACGCTCGAGCGCTTGAGCGCTCGAATGCTCGAGCACTCGAACGCTCGAGCGCTCGAGCATCAAGCGCTTGAGCGCTCGAGCACTCGAAGCTCGAGCGCTCGAACGGTCGAACTGTCGAGCGCTCAAAACGCTTGAGTGCTCGAATGCTCGAGCGCTCGAACGGTCGAGCGCTCGAGCGCTCGAACACTCGAATGCTTGAGCGCTCGAATGCTCGAGCGCTCGAACGCTAGAGCGCTCGATCGCTCGAGCGCTCGAACGCTCGAGCCCTCGAGTGCTCGAACGCTCGAACGCTCGAACGCTCGAACGCTAGAGCGCTCGAACGCTCGAGCGCTCGAACGCTCGAGCGCTTGAACGCTCGAGCGCTCGAGCACTCGAGCACTCGAACGCTCGAGCGCTCGAACGCTCGAGCACTGGAATCGCTCGAACATGCGAGCGCTCGAATGCTCGAGTCGAACCGCTCGAGCGCTTGAACGCTCGAGCGCTCGAACACTCGAGCGCTCGAATGCCCTGGAGCGCTCGAACATTCGAGCGCTCGACCATTCGAGCGCTCGAGCATCGACGCACTCGAGCGCTCGGCATTCGAGTGCTCGAGCGATCGAGCGCTCGAGCATTTGAATGCTAGAGCGCTCGAACGCAGAATGCTGAGCGCTCGAACGCTCGAGCGCTCGAACGCTCGAGTGCTCGAATGCTCGAGTGCTCGAACGCTCGAACGCTCGAACGCTCGAAGCATCGAGCGCTCGAACGCTCGAGCGCTCGAAGGCTCGAACGCTCGAATGCTCGAGCGCTCGAACGCTCGAGTGCTCGAGCACTAGAGTGCTCGAGACGCTCGAGTGCTCGAGTGCTCGAACGCTCGAGCGCTCGTGTGTTGAGCGCTCGAACGCTCGAGCGCTCGAACTCTCGAGCGCTCAAACGCTCGAGCAGTCGAATGCTCAAGCGCTTGAGCGCTCGAGCGCTCGAGTGCTCGAACGCTCGAGCGCTCGAATGCTCGAGCGCTCGAACACTCGAGCACTCGAACGCTCGAGCTTTCGAACACTCAAGTGCTCGAACGCTTGAGCGCTCGAGCGCTCGATTGCTCGAGCGGTCGAATGCTCGAGCGGTCGAATGCTCGAGCGCTCGAACGCTCGAACGCTCGAGTGCTCGAACGCTGGAGCGCTTGAACGCTCGAGCGCTTGAACGCTCGAGCGCTCAAACGCTCGTGCGCAAGAATGCTCGAGCGCTCGAACGCTTGAGCGCTCGAACGCTCCAGCGCTCGAACGCTCCAGCGCTCGAACGCTCCAGCGCTCGAACGCTCCAGCGCTCGAACGTTCGAGCGCTCGAACACTCCAGCGCTCGAGCGCTTGAGCGCTCGAACGATCAAGGGCTCGAATGCTCGAGCACTCGAACACTCGAGCGCTCGAACGTTCGAGCGCTAGAATGCTTGAGCGCTCGACCGCTCGAGCGCTCGAACGCTCGAGCGCTCGAACACTCGAGTGCTCGAACGCTCGAGCGCTCGAGCGTTCGAGCGCTCAAACACTCGAGCGCTCGAATGCTCGAGCACTCGAATGCTCAAGCGCTCGAACGCTTGAGCGCTCGAGCACTCGAGCGCTCGCGCGCTCAAGCGCTCGAACGCTCGAGCGCTCGAACGCTCGAACGCTCGAGCGCTCGAACGCTCGAGCGCTCGAGAGTAGTATAGAGAGGACCGATATGGGTCAATATTACGTAATCGTCCCGCGTCAGAGGACCGACGCGGTACAATGACCTTAAATGACCCATTGCATGTTTGCACCACGGGACAATGGGCATCAGTGCCCTTAGATCACCCATTGCATGTTTGCAGGATTTTAGGTTGAACTCATTTGACCTTTTTGACTGAAATGATGACGTCACTGTTCAGGTTGAACTCATTTGACCTTTTTGACTGGAATGATGACATCACTGTTCAGGTTGAACTCATTTGACCTTTTTGACTGGAATGATGACGTCACTGGTCTACTACCCATTGCATGTTTGCAGGATTTTAGGTTGAACTCATTTGACCTTTTTGACTGGAATGATGACGTCACTGTTCTACCTTGCAGGACGGACATCTGTTTTTGATTGAACTCATTTGACCTTCGCTTGCAGGATGGGCAGATGTTTTTGGTTGAACTCATTTGACCTTTTTTGACTGGATTGATGACGTCATGTTTCTGGTTGAACTTCGCTTGCAGGACGATTATCTGTTTTTTGCTTGGTTTGATTTAACCTTTCTTTGACTGGAATGATGACGCCACCATTCCAGTCAGAGTTTCTTGATGATTCAAACTCATTCAGTCAGTCATCTCCCACCATCACTTCAACCTCAAGCAAGTATTCAATATGAATGAATAATAATATATGAAAGATTACAATGGAGAAGCAACAGGTATGTGTACTCAGTTTTATTTATTTAAATAAAATATACATATAATTTCATAATTTCGATTTTCGAATTTCAATAGAAATAATGAAATGAAAGAGCCTATTTTACAATTTTGATAAAATAATAATAATTAAAAAAAAAAAAAAAGAATGAACGAATAAAAGTTTCTTCCTTTTCTCTCTCTCTCTTCTTTCTTCCCTCCTTCCTACTACCCTCCATTTAAGCTGAAATAGAAGAAGAAGAAAAAAAAAATTACTATTTACTATGAAATTGTTCTTTATATATTTTCAGAGACATTCATGCGCCACATGCTCAACCGATTCCGGTTTGCGGAAGCATCACTCCAGAGTCTATGCATGTCACGCATCACTACAACTGCTCACTTGCAATCGATGTGGGAAGCTATTCCACTCCTTGCTAGGATGAAGAAGACATGAGAATAGATGCACTTCCAGAATCGAATCACCATCTCGATCACAAGCACCTTCACGTTCACGATCTCGATCACGTTCACGCTCGAACTCGCAATCAGCTGCTGTTGTTGATACTACTACTACTACTACTACTTCCTCTTCTATTCCTGCTACTACTTCTACTATTACTAGCGACACATGAATGAGCGGCCCGAATAGCAAAGAGGGAATGTTTAATGATATGTCAGGACAAGACTGCTCTTAATGCAGAGTTGCTCTTTGAAGATGGTTACCACTGCATACTGCTAGTGATGAGTCACATATTCTTCTTTGAATGAGTTTCCAAGATCGACAGGTTACATTATTACGGACACGTTATTACGAACAAGGAGCGAGTGATGCAAGTTTCAGGTCAGCGTAATCATGTAATGGTGACGAGACACTAGTCTCAGAGTGTCACAATTCCTAAGTCAGTAAGACTATAAGTGTCAAACACACTTACTAATTATACCGACAATGATACGCGGACAACAATAGCTACATTTATTGAAATATGAACGCTTTATTCGGCTGTGTTTGGGAAGCGGGAGACAGAACGAGAATAAATGCCACGAGTACCATTGTTGGGCGATAATCAAAGAAAACAAAAGTGACAGAACGTCAACAACTTGAACAAGGGCATATGAACTTGAAGTTTTGCCTTATGTCAACTCAATAGTGACAATACACAAGCGGACTAGATACATTCGGTGCTTTCTTGATTTATTGTTGGAAGGTGCCAGCACAAATGTGACGCCATCACTCCTAGCAAACCCCAGCCAAGAAGTGGGTACTGGGGTCGGGTCGTTTTGCACACGGCACGTGTATTTCCCGGCTCCACTCGCGGTGTTTGATTTGAAATTCTGACGCCGGATTCGGGTGACCCGAATTGCCCGGGTCGTGTTAATCGATTACGGTCTATCTGTACGCCAAGCAGTGTTGAGCCCCCAACATAAACACACAGTGATATCAGCCATTCTTAACCAAATATGGCTACATTCTCGGAAAAAGTGGCACAAAGGGTTACAAAATTAACCTCCCCGAAGCGCAGATCACAACATCAGGATGTGATTGATGAGGAGAATGATGGTTTTGACAAGTCGGAAATCGGCTCACATGACGGGCGCAAATCTGACAAGGCCAAGGACACTGTGAGTGTGAAAACGCGCAAATCAAAAAACTTGACAACAACATGCAAAACATCGGATAAAATTGACACGATACCACAGAAATTGGAGAAACAAGTTAAAGGAGGTAAGGTAGATAAGTCTAGTACTGCAGGTCTACATGTACCATTAGATGATAAATGGGCCTGTCATGGATGTAAAACTGAGGGGCATAAATTCCTAGCAGGCTGCAAGATATGTGAAAACTGGTTCTGTGGTAAATGTCAAAATCTAAAAATGGATGCACTGAAACTTCTGGCATCTTGTAAGACCGTTTACTGGTTCAGAACATCTTGTAATGAGTTGGGTGTTGATGCAATCAATAACGCCAAACTTGATCAGACGGTCCCTGCAGCACAACAGCAGAGGTTGGTGCTTGAAATCAATAAGGCTGTGACGTCACTTCAAGACACGGTGAAGATGGGAGAAGAAAAGATACAGTTGAGCTATGCCGATATGGTCAGGAGACTTGACAGCAACATACAAAAGATTGCTGAATCAAAATCGGGTCCGAGTGAAGATAGACCTACATCATTTGATCTGAGAGAGTTACAGGAACGCCAGGAGCGATCAAAGAATCTGGTAATCTATGGCATACCAGAGAGTACTTCGGACAGCCGAGAGAACAGAAAGACACACGATCAAGCCATGTTCCAGTCTATATGTCAGGAGGGACTAAATATTGAGGCGGATGTTATGGATACAGTACGTCTCGGTGAGAAGAAAACTGGAGTGGCAAGACCCCTGAGAGTCAAGCTCACGGAAGAAACTGATGCCAGACGCATACTAAGACAGGCAAAAAACTTAGCACGGTTGGAGGAGGAGATGCTGAGGAAAACATTCATTCGCAAAGACATGACGCCAACCGAACGCAGAGAGGATTACCTACTCCGATTGGAGCTGAAGAAGAAGCGAGCAGAGTCCACAGACAAAGAAGACGGAAAACGTTGGATAATCAGACGAGGAAACATTGTGGACGTCAGCAGACGTCTGAGTCAGAGCGAGGAGACCTAGCCACACGTAGTTTGAACTGTAAATATCTAGATAAATTACATTGTTTTTACACAAATACAGACACCCTAATGAATAAGCGACTAGAACTAGCTGAGGTTATTTCGGAGTATAAACCTGATATCATCGCCTTAACAGAGATTTTAAATATAAATCGAAGCATGGACCCAGAACAACATGAACTGGTAATTCAAGGCTACGATCACCATACTAACATTGATAGAAATCACAGAAGGGGAGTGATCCTATACACAAGATCTCACCTTAATATATGTGTAAAGGAAATTCCAGGACAAGATGCCTTTGAAGAGTCACTATGGTGTGAACTGAACTTAAAGGGTACAGACAAACTCCTCCTGGGTGTTGTGTACAGATCGCCAAGCTGCTCGAAGGAGAACCATGACCACCTGCGGACCCTACTGAAGAATGCTATCGCCTTAACAGAGATTTTAAATAAAAATCGAAGCATGGACCCAGAACAACATGAACTGGTAATTCAAGGCTACGATCACCATACTAACATTGATAGAAATCACAGAAGGGGAGTGATCCTATACACAAGATCTCACCTTAATATATGTGTAAAGGAAATTCCAGGACAAGATGCCTTTGAAGAGTCGCTATGGTGTGAACTGAACTTAAAGGGTACAGACAAACTCCTCCTGGGTGTTGTGTACAGATCGCCAAGCTGCTCGAAGGAGAACCATGACCACCTGCGGACCCTACTGAAGAATGCTATGGAGTTAGGGACAAGTCATATCCTTGTCGTAGGAGACTTTAACTACAGTGAGATCAACTGGAAAGTGGGGACGATGCCAACTGCAATAACAAATCCAGCTACAGCATTTGTTGAGACACTCAGGGACTTGTACTTACACCAGCATATAATGGATCCAACCCACTACCGGGCAAACCAACAGCCGAATACGCTAGACCTAGTGATCACCAATGAAGAAGGCATGGTGGACAATGTGGCCCTAAATGCACCTGTTGGCAAGAGTCATCATACATGTATCACATTTGATTTCATGTGCTACACAGAACGACCTGCAAAGATAACACCAAAGTTCCAGTACCACAAGGGAAACTACACAGCCATGAGAGAAGATGCTGCCAAAATGGACTGGAATCAGGAAGGTACTGATCTGGATGAAATGTGGCTCAGTTTCATGAACAATATTAAACTTTTGGCAGAGAACCACATTCCTAAGTCGAAACCGCATCAGATAAACAGACCTATATATATGACAGCCAAGGCCAGAGAAAAGGTAAAGACAAAGAACAAGACGTTTCGCACTTGGCGCAGAACACGAGACGGTAACGACTACCGAGTGTACACCAAGGCTAGAAACCAGGCCAAGTGGGAATGCCGGAAGGCAGAGAGGGAGTTTGAGAAAAAACTTGCCAAGGAATGTAAGAAAAACCCAAAGGCGTTCTTCAGATATGCAAACTCCAAGATGAAGACAAGATCCGGAATTGCACACCTTACCAGAGAAGATGGCAGTCTCACCGCTACAGATAAGGACAAAGCAGAAGTGTTAAATAAATTCTTCTCTTCAGTTTTTACGAGAGAAGACATAACCAATATGCCAAACATCCCAGATACTAAAACAGATGTGATCTTGGAAGATACAGATTTTACCATAGACGAGGTAGCTAATAAGTTATCCAGATTGAATCCAAATAAAGCTGCAGGCCCGGATGGAGCATCCCCGAGAATCTTGAAAGAACTACACACTATAATAGCTGAACCACTGTACAATATATATAGAAAATCAATCGACCAAGGGAAACTACCTAGAGACTGGAAGATCGGCTATGTGTCCCCGATCTTCAAGAAAGGCGACCGACATCAGGCTAAAAATTACCGACCCGTTAGTTTAACCTCGGTCATATGTAAAACACTGGAGTCTATAATACATGATAAGATCATGCACCATCTCGTCCAGAACCAACTATTGACAAAGTTCCAGCATGGTTTTGTCAAGGGGAGATCTTGTGTAACCCAGATACTGGCAGTTCTAGACAGATGGACAGAAGCACTGGACAATGACAGCAACGTAGATTCAGTGTACTTAGATTTTGCCAAAGCGTTTGACAGTGTGCCCCACAAACGCCTACTCATGAAGATGAAGAGCTTCGGTATTACTGGAAAACTATGGACCTGGATCGAGGATTTCCTTCATGCAAGAATACAGCACGTAGTTATCAATGGTGTGAAATCCCTGGCAGCATTAGTGTTGAGTGGTATTCCGCAAGGAAGTGTTCTGGGCCC
>CM059194.1:82334082-82440451 GCA_030323885.1 Branchipolynoe longqiensis | reverse complement strand
TATGGCTAATGCAGCAGCCGTTCCATGCTGGCCTCATGAGCCGGGCCTGAGCATTAATAGTTTGATGGGATCCGCCACAAATACACAGGTTTCCGGTTTTAATGCTATGATGGCAGCAGCGGTTCTGGTTGTGCGCTTAATGCTATGATGGCAGCAGTCATATTCTATGATCCAGCCGGGCCTGAGCATTAATGGATTGATGGAATCTACCGCAAATGCGTAGATCTCCAGGTTTAATGCTATGATGGCAGCAACTGTTCTGGTCATGTGTTATCGTTTCGATGGGATCCATCGAAAATACGCTGGGGTCTGGGATTAACACTATGATGGCAGCAGCCATTCCGCAGCATATGCACTGGCGGATGGCTCGGGATCGCAGAGCATGCAGTTCGTCATAGGTGAGTGTGGAAACTGATATGGCACCATGACCCCAGGCCGTCCTCCAATGCATACGCTGTGGAACAGCGCATTTGCAATGGATCCCCTCCAAACTATAACACATAGGCACGAACAAAACGGCTGCTGCAATCATGGGATTAAACCCAGAAACCTGCACAATTGCGGCGAATCCCATCAAACCATTAATGCTAAGGCCCGGCTGAATCATAGAATGTGCAGTTTGGTGGGTGGTTGCATAGTTTGATGTTTTGAAATTTCTGCCATGGGACGATCTCAATCATATACCGATGTATATGTGATGTTGGATATTCGATGCTACTTGGTCAATTCGATAGATACAAATCAAATTAACCTTTCTACAAAATAATATTTAGTTAAATACCCTAGCACCATGTGCCTATGGCACCAATCCATTCCCAGAATGTTCAAAACACAAACAGAAATTCCTAGCTACAGCCCTGTCAGGTTCCAGGATTAGTAGGTCATCTCACCTCACATGGTCACCATGAGATGGCCATCTGGGTCATAGCCACAGGACTTTTGGCAAGGTTGTCAACATTATTTTGAGTTCTTTTAACACAAATTGATTCAAAACTTGTCATTTTTCATCAAAATGACTCCAGACTAATGATTAGTAGCTCATAATGATCAATGTCATATATTTATCTAAAAAATAAGACAACAATTCAGATGCCATCGGACCATGCAACTTTAAATATAAGACAGTCGGGTTGAAGATACATAGTACGTTAACGCATTCTACGTACACCTGACAGGCAGAGAGGCACTGTTAGTGGTAGTGAGGCACACATACATAGTAGGTTAACGGTCGCTACGTACACCTGACTGCTACAGGCATAGAGGCACTGTTAGTGAGGCACAAGTACATAGTAGGTTAATGCACACTACGTACACCTGACTGCTACAGGCATAGAGGCACTGTTAGTGAGGCGCAAGTACATAGTAGGTTAACGCACACTACATACACCTGACTGTTACAGGCATAGAGGCACTGTTAGTGAGGCACAAGTACATAGTAGGTTAACGCACGCTATGTACACCTGACTGGTACAGGCATAGAGGCACTGTTAGTGAGGCACAAGTACATAGTAGGTTAATGCACGCCATGTACACCTGACTGGTACAGGCATAGAGGCACTGTTAGTGAGGCACACGTGCATAGTAGGGTAACGCCCGCTATGTACACCTGACTGGTACAGGTATAGAGGCACTGTTAGTGAGGCACAAGTACATAGTAGGTTAACGCACACTACGTACACCTGACTGGTACAGGCATAGAGGCACTGTTAGTGAGGCACAAGTACATAGTAGGTTAACGCACACTACGTACAGCTGACTGTTACAGGCATAGAGGCACTGTTAGTGAGGCACAAGTACATAGTAGGTTAACGCACGCTATGTACACTTGACTGGTACAGGCATAGAGGCACTTTTAGTGAGGCACAAGTACATAGTCGGTTAACGCAAGCTACGTACACCTGACTGCTACAGGCAGAGAGGTACTGTTAGTGAGGCACAAGTACATAGTAGGTTAACGCATGCTACGTACACCTGACTGGTACAGGCATAGAGGCACTGTTACTGAGGCATAAGTACATAGTAGGTTAACGCACACTACGTACACCTGACTGGTACAGACATAGAGGCACTGTTAGTGAGGCACACATACATAGTAGATTAAAGCACGCTACGTACACCTGACTGTTACAGGCATAGAGGCACTGTTAGTGAGGCACACATACATAGTAGGTTAACGCATGCTATGTACACCTGACTGGTACAGGCATAGAGGCACTGTTAGTGAGGCACACATACATAGTAGATTAAAGCACGCTACGTACACCTGACTGTTACAGGCATAGAGGCACTGTTAGTGAGGCACACATACATAGTAGGTTAACACCCGCTACATACACCTGACTGCAGGGACAAATAGTTTTGCGCCTGTCTTGACATGTTCTTGCCGGTGTGATACCTCTATTTGCTCCCCGAGAGAGTGCCGCTGGTAACTTGCAAAATCCAGCAGCACTTCAACACTTTTGCAGGCAGCTTTCATGAACTCGAATGGATGGGGCTGCCCTCTATGGAAGATCTTCTGATCAAAAAGAATCTCCGGTGGACTGGACACCTCATGAGGATGTCATCAGACAGGCTACCAAAGCAGATCCTCTATTCTCAACTGTCTTCTGGCTACAGAAAGAGAGGGCGCCCGTCTCCGGTTCAAGGATACCATCAAGAGAAACCTGAAGCTGAGAGACATTAAGACCGACTCATGGACGCAACTCTCACAGCAGAGAGCTAAATGGAGAGCGGCAGTCAAGTAATGAAAGGAGTCTTTGTCGCATCGCGACCGACAGCATGATGATGATGATGATGACATACACCTGACTGGTACAAGCATAGAGGCACTGTTAGTGAGGCACAAGTACATAGTACGTTAAGGCACGCTACGTACACCTGACTGCTACAGGCATAGAGGCACTGTTACTGAGGCACAAGTACATAGTAGGTTAATGCACGCTACGTACACCTGACTGGCACAGGCATGGAGGCACTGTTAGTGAGGCACACATACATAGTAGGTTAACGCACGCTACGTACACCTGACTGGTACAGGCATAGAGGCACTGTTACTGAGGCACACATACATAGTACCTTAATGCATGCTATGTACACCTGACTGTTACAGGCATGGAGGCACTGTTAGTGAGGCACACATACATAGTAGATTAACGCATGCTATGTACACCTGACTGGTACAGGCATAGAGGCACTGTTAGTGAGGCACACATACATAGTAGGTTAACGCCCGCTACGTACACCTGACTGGTAAAGGCAGAGAGGCACTGTTACTGAGGCACAAGTACATAGTAGGTTAACGCACGCTACCTACACCTGACTGTTACAGACATAGAGGCACTGTTAGTGAGGCACAAGTACATAGTAGGTTAATGCACGCTACGTACACCTGACTGGTACAGACATAGAGGCACTGTTAGTGAGGCACACATACATAGTAGGTTAACGCACGCTATGTACACCTGACTGCTACAGGCATAGAGGCACTGTTACTGAGGCACAAGTGCATAGTAGGGTAACGCCCGCTACGTACACCTGACTGGTACAGGCATAGAGGCACTGTTAGTGAGGCACAAGTACATAGTAGGTTAACGCCCGCTATGTACACCTGACTGGTACATGCAGAGAGGCACTGTTACTGAGGCACACGTAGATAGTAGGTTAACGCACACTACGTACACCTGACTGGTACAGACAGAGAGGCACTGTTACTGAGGCACAAGTACATAGTAGGTTAATGCACGCTACGTACACCTGGCTGGTACAGACATAGAGGCACTGTTAGTGAGGCACACATACATAGTAGTTTAACGCATGCTACGTACACCTGACTGGTACAGACATAGAGGCACTGTTAGTGAGGCATCCATACATAGTAGGTTAATGCCCGCTACGTACACCTGACTGTTACAGGCATAGAGGCACTGTTAGTGAGGCACAAGTGCATAGTAGGTTAACGCCCGCTACGTACACCTGACTGGTACAGGCATAGAGGCACTGTTACTGAGGCACAAGTACATTGTAGGTTAACGCACGCTACGTACACCTGACTGGTACAGGCATAGAGGCACTGTTAGTGAGGCACACATACATAGTAGGTTAATGCACGCTACGTACACCTGACTGGTACAGGCAAAGAGGCACTGTTACTGAGGCACAAGTACATAGTAGGTTAACGCACACTAAAGACACCTGACTGGTACAGGCATAGAGGCACTGTTAGTGAGGCACAAGTACATAGTACATTAATGCACACTACGTACACCTGACTGTTACAGGCATAGAGGCACTGTTAGTGAGGCACACATACATAGTAGGTTAACGCACACTACGTACACCTGACTGGAACATGCATAGAGGCACTGTTAGTGAGGCACAAGTACATAGTACATTAATGCACGCTACGTACACCTGACTGTTACAGGCATAGAGGCACTGTTAGTGAGGCACAAGTACATAGTAGGTTAACGCACACTACGTACACCTGACTGGTACAGGCATAGAGGCACTGTTAGTGAGGCACAAGTACATAGTACATTAATGCACACTATGTACACCTTACTGTTACAGGCAGAGAGGCACTGTGACTGAGGCACAAGTACATAGTAGGTTAACGCAGGCTACATACACCTGACTGCTACAGGAAGAGAGGCACTGTTAGTGAGGCACAAGTACATAATAGGTTAACGCACGCTACGTACACCTGACTGGTACAGGCATATAGGCACTGTTAGTGAGGCACACATACATAGTAGATTAAAGCACGCTATGTACACCTGACTGTTACAGGCATAGAGGCACGGTTAGTGAGGCACACATACATAGTAGGTTAACGCCCGCTACGTACACCTGACTGGTACAGACATAGAGGCACTGTTAGTGAGGCACACATACATAGTAGGTTAACGCACGCTATGTACACCTGACTGCTACAGGCAGAGAGGCACTGTTAGTGAGGCACACATACATAGTAGGTTAACGCACGCTATATACACCTGACTGCTAGAGGCATAGAGGCACTGTTAGTGAGGCACACATACATAGTAGGTTAACGCCCGCTACGTACACCTGACTGGTACAGGCATAGAGGCACTGTTAGTGAGGCACAAGTACATAGTAGGTTAACGCCCGCTATGTACACCTGACTGCTACAGGCACAGAGGCACTGTTAGTGAGGAACACATACATAGTAGGTTAACGCATGCTACGTACACCTGACTGCTACAGGCATAGAGGCACTGTTACTGAGGCACAAGTACATAGTAGGTTAACGCACGCTACGTACACCTGACTGGTACAGGCATAGAGGCACTCTTAGTGAGGCACACATACATAGTAGGTCAACGCATGCTATGTACACCTGACTGTTAAAGGCATAGAGGCACTGTTAGTGAGGCACACATACATAGTAGGTTAACGCCCGCTACGTACACCTGACTGTTACAGGCATAGAGGCACTGTTACTGAGGCACAAGTGCATAGTAGGGTAACGCCAGCTACGTACACCTGACTGGTACAGGCATAGAGGCACTGTTAGTGAGGCACAAGTACATAGTGGGTTAACGCCCGCTATGTACACCTGACTGGTACATGCAGAGAGGCACTGTTACTGAGGCACACATACATAGTAGGTTAACACACACTACGTACACCTGACTGGTACAGGCATAGAGGCACTGTTAGTGAGGCACACATACATAGTAGGTTAACGCACACTACGTACACCTGACTGGTACAGGCATAGAGGCATGTTAGTGAGGCACAAGTACATATTACATTAATGCACGCTACGTACACCTGACTGTTACAGGCATAGAGGCACTGTTAGTGAGGCACAAGTACATAGTAGGTTAACGCACACTACATACACCTGACTGGTACAGGCATAGAGGCACTGTTAGTGAGGCACAACTACATAGTACATTAATGCACGCTACGTACACCTGACTGTTACAGGTATAGAGGCACTGTTACTGAGGCACAAGTACATAGTAGGTTAACGCACGCTACATACACCTGACTGCTACAGGCAGAGAGGCACTGTTAGTGAGGCACAAGTACATAGTAGGTTAACGCACGCTACGTACACCTGACTGGTACAGGCATAGAGGCACTGTTAGTGAGGCACACATGCATAGTAGATTAAAGCACGCTATGTACACCTGACTGTTACAGGCATAGAGGCACTGTTAGTGAGGCACACATACATAGTAGGTTAACGCCCGCTACGTACACCTGACTGGTATATACATAGAGGCACTGTTAGTGAGGCACACGTACATAGTAGGTTAATGCACGCTATGTACACCTGACTGGTGCAGGCATAGAGGCACTCTTAATGAGACACATACATAGGGGGCGCCACCAGGCGAGTTGGTAGTCACAGAGCAAGCATTGTTCACTGAACTTCCGGTATTTATACTCGTATAATTATGCATTACATAATTATATAAACAATAGGAAATACCAAGTGGCGACTTCCATAGTTTAATATCGGCGCCATTACTCCCCCGGATGTCCTCACTCCGCCACACACTGCCGTAGTCTTGACAACCAGTTCTGGGTGACCCCTGACCCTTGTGACCGGAATGCCACTTCCGGCGACGTGAACCAATCAGGACGGCGGAGCCGCACACCGCCCCGGGAGGAATGCTGCTAACTGCGCGCTGATTGGCTGAGGGCCATTTGGAGGAATGCTGCTAACCGTACGTTGATTGGCTGAGGGCCATTTGTCACCACTCATCTCCACTGGGTCGACGAATGTTTTAATTGTCTCATGAGGGGAACTTGTGTAATGTGGCATCTTTGTCAATATGGTCTTGTGTAATGTGGCATCTTTGTCAATATGGTCTTGTGTAATGTGGCATCTTTGTCAATATGGTCTATGAATCTGTTTGGAGTGTGAACGGCCTACATATGCCTTACATGGAATTGCACGATTCCGAATTGCCTTTAATTTGAACAAGTTTACGATCATTCCTGAATCATTTAGAAAACCTCGAGATTCCAAATATCGTTTGGGAATTAGTTTCAGTCCTACTTATCTACTGAGCATGTTCGTCCAGCCCACACAGACTTAAAATCACGTTTAATTTGCTGCTCAATATTTACCCTCTTATTTCCCAGTTTCCTATTTGCTACGAAACAAACTCACAGAAAACTGTGTGTGTCAACAACATCCCCTACCTGCCGGTACCCAGCTCTGTGTGTGTGTCAACAACGACCCCTACCTACCAGTAACCAGCTATGTGTGTCAACAACGTCCCCTACCTGCCAGTAACCAGCTCTGTGCGTGTCAACAACATCCCCTACCTGCTGGTAACCAGCTCTGTGAGTGTCAACAATGTCCCCACCTGCCAGTAACCAGCTCTGTGTGTGTCAACAGCATCCCCTACCTGCCAGTAACCAGCTCTGTGTGTGTCAACAACGTCCCTACCTGCCAGTAACCAGCTTTGCGTGTCAACAATGTCCCGTACCTGCTGGTAACCAGCTCTGTGTGTGTCAACAATGTCCGCTACCTGCCCATAACCAGCGCTGTGTGTGTCAACAATGTCCCTTACCTGCCACTAACCAGCTCTCTGAGTGTCAACAACGTCCGCTACCTGCCGGTAACCAGCTCTGTGTGTGTGTCAACAGCGTCCCCTCCCTGCCAGAAACCAGCTCTCTGAGTGTCAACAATGTCCCCTACCTGCTGGTAACCAGCTCTGTGTGTGTCAACAACGTTCCCTACCTACCAGAAACCAGCTCTCTGAGTGTCAACAACGTCCCCTACCTGCCAGTAACCAGCTCTGTGTGTCAACACCGTCCCCTACCTACCGGTAACTAACACCTGTACATGTCTACATAAAGGAACTAACACCGGTACACGTCTACATACAGGAACTAACACCAGTACACGTCTACACACAGGAACTAACACCTGTACACGTCTACATACAGGAACTAACACATGTACACGTCAACATACAGGAACTAATACATGTACACGTCTACACACTACTGTCCTCGGCCCTTCTCTTCCAGATTGATTGATTGATTGGTGGTTGCTTTACGCCGTGTCAACACAGGCCATATTCACGGCTTCTACCAGAAACATGCAATCTTTACTTTGCACAACTAGCCCTAGACCCAGACCCTGTTGACTGTAGTACTACAGGCACTGTGCTCCTCCTCACTGTGCCTGCCCCTAGCGGCCAATTGCAGTACTACAGGCACTGTGCTCCTCCTCACTGTGCCTGCCCCTAGCGGCCAACTGCAGTATTACAGGCACTGCGCTCCTACTCACTCTGCCTGCCCCTAGCGGCCAACTGCAATACTACAGGCACTGTGCTCCTACTCACTCTGCCTGCCCCTAGCGGCCAACTGCAGTTATACAGACACTGTGCTCCTACTCACTCTGCCTGCCCCTAGTGGCCAACTGCAGTACTACAGGCACTGTGCTCCTCCTCACTGTGCCTGCCCCTAGCGCCAACTGCAGTTATACAGGCACTGTACTCCTATTCACTGTGCCTGCCCCTAGCGGCAAACTGCAATACTACAGGCATTGTGCTCCTACTCACTGTGCCTGCCCCTAGCGGCCAACTCTAGTTATACAGGCACTGTGCTCCTACTCACTCTGCCTGCCCCTAGCAGCCAACTGCAGTACTACAGGCACTGTGCTCCTACTCACTGTGCCTGCCCCTAGCGCCAACTGCAGTTATACAGGCACTGTGCTCCTCCTCACTGTCCCTGCCCCTAGCGGCAAACTGCAGTTATACATGCATTGTGCTCCTACTTCCGGTCGCCCACAGTCGAGTGGCAGTCACGAGCAGCCTCTGGCAGACCGCTAATTATCCAATCACACCTGGAACACCTTCCTACTTCCAGGGGAAACACTTTACTGACAATCGGAAGTGCCGACCTAATTATGCGCCGATATAATTGCTACTTCCGGTTGTGGGCATGTCGCAGTGCATTGCCGAGAGACCGCGAGTCGAGAGTGGAGAGGTACCCGACTATAACCCGGTATGGCCTGGTCCCCAAATCCACCTCCCGGCAACGCATGGTCCCCACACTCACAATATGTTCTGATGTTATCACTTACAATATGTAACAACAGAACTAGCATCACTTACAATATATAACATCAGAACTAGCATCACTTACAATATATAACAGCATAACTAGCATCACTTATGATATATAACAGCAGAACTAGCATCACTTACAATATATAACAGCAGAACTAGCATCAATTACGATATATAACAGCAGAACTAGCATCACTTGCAATATATAACAGCAGAACTAGCATCACTTACAATATATAACAGCATAACTAGCATCACTTATGATATATAACAGCAGAACTAGCATCACTTACAATATATAACAGCAGAACTAGCATCAATTACGATATATAACAGCAGAACTAGCATCACTTGCAATATATAACAGCAGAACTAGCATCACTTACAATATATAACAGCATAACTAGCATCACTTATGATATATAACAGCAGAACTAGCATCACTTACAATATATAACAGCAGAACTAGCATCACTTACAATATATAACAGCAGAACTAGCATCACTTACAATATATAACAGCAGAACTAGCATCACTTACGATATATAACAGCAGAACTAGCATCACTTGCAATATATAACAGCAGAACTAGCATCACTTACAATATGTAACACCAGAACTAGCATCACTTACAATATATAACAGCAGAATAAGCATCACTTACAATATGTAACAGCAGAACTAGCATCACTTACAATATGTACAAGCAGAACTAGCAGAACTAGCATCACTTACAATATATAACAGCAGAACTAGCATTACTTACCATATGTAACAGCAGAACTAGCATCACTTACAATATATAACAACAGAAGTATCATCACTTACAATATGTAACAGCAGAACTAGCATCACATACAATATATAACAGCAGAACTAGCATCACTTACAATATATAACAGCAGAACTAGCACCACTTACAATATATACCAGCATAATTAGCATGACTTACACTATAAGACAGCAGAACTAGCATCACTTACAATATATAACAGCAGAACTAGCATCACTTACATTATGTAACAGCAGAACTAGCATCACTTACAATATATAACATCAGAACTAGCATCACTTACAATATATAACAGCAGAACTAGCATCACTTACAATATATAACAGCAGAACTGGCATCACTTACATTATGTAACAGCAGAACTAGCATCACTTACAATATATAACATCAGAACTAGCATCACTTACAATATATAACAGCAGAACTAGCATCACTTACAATATGTAACATCAGAACTAGCATCACTTACAATATACAACTCTCATGGTTAAACCACCTAACCACACTTAAGGTCTGCTGCAATTCAACACAATTCACACTGACACACACTGACACACACTAACATACGCTGACAATGTGACACACACTGACACACGCTGACAGACACTGACATACCCTGATGCGCACTGACACACACTAACACACACTGACATACATGAACATACATTAACCACACACTGACATACGCTGACACACACTGACATGCACTACCACACAATAACACACTGACATACACTGACACACTGAAACACACTGACGCACACTACCATACACTGACAATGTGACACACACTAACACACACTGACACACTGACATACATGAACATACATTAACCACACACTGACATACGCTGACACACTGATACACACTACCACACAACAACACACTGACATACACTGCCACACGCTGCCACACACTGACATATGTTGACACACACTGACACATGCTGACATACAATAACACCCACTGACACCCACTGACACCCACTGACACCCACTGACACCCACTGACATACACTGACACCCACTGACATACACAAACAGACACGGACATACACTGACACGCTGACATACACTAACACACATTAACACTCACTGACACACACTGACACACACTGACACACACTGACACACAATAACACGCTGACATACACTGCCACACGCTGCCACACACTGACTTACGTTGACACACACTGACACACACTGACATACAATAACATCCACTGACACCCACTGACACCCACTGACATGCACTAACACACATTAACACCGACTGACACACACAACCAGACACGGACATACACTGACATACACTAACACACATTAACACTCACTGACACACACTGACACACCCTGACACACAATAACACGCTGACATATACTGCCACACGCTGCCACACACTGACATACGTAGACACACACTGACACACACTGATATACAATAACACACACTGACACCCACTGACATACACTAACAGATACTGACACCCACTGACATACACTAACAGACACGGACATACACTGACACACTGACATACACTAACACACATTAACACTCACTGACACACACTGACACACACTGACACAAACTGACATACACTAACACACATTAACACTCACTGACACACACTGACACACACTGACACACACTGCCATACACTAACACACATTAGCACACACTGACACACACTGACACACACTGACATACACTAAAACACATTAACACACACTGACACACACTGACATACACTAACACACATTAACACACACTGTCACACACTGACACACACTGACATACACTAAAACACATTAACACTCACTGACACACACTGACACACACTGACATACACTAACACACATTAACACTCACTGACACACACTGACACACACTGACACAAACTGACATACACTAACACACATTAACACTCACTGACACACACTGACACACACTGACACAAACTGACATACACTAAAACACATTAACACTCACTGACACACACTGACACACACTGACATACACTAACACACATTAACACTCACTGACACACACTGACACACACTGACATACACTAAAACACATTAACACTCACTGACACACACTGACACATACTGACATACACTAACACACATTAACACTCACTGACACACACTGACACACACTGACACAAACTGACATACACTAACACACATTAACACTCACTGACACACACTGACACACACTGACACAAACTGACATACACTAACACACATTAACACTCACTGACACACACTGACACACACTGACACACACTGACATACACTAAAACACATTAACACTCACTGACACACACTGACACACACTGACATACACAAACACACATTAACACTCACTGGCACACACTGACACACACTGACATATACTAACACACATTAACACTCACTGACACACACTGACACACACTGACATACACTAACACACATTAACACTCACTGACACACACGGACACACACTGAAACACACACGGACACTGACCGTGGTGCCGAACGTCACCTCTGTGGGCGCGTCGAGCAGCTCAATGCGCTTCAGCATGTACACGCACACACGGACACATACACACACACTTGCCGCACACACTTGTAGAATGGCTAAAGCTCAAATCTGTCGTTGTGTAGGCAGGTTATAGTGAAATCAATACAGACAAAGAGAAAGGAACAGTTTAAAGTGTGAAAGAAGAGAGAGAGTCAAGCCCTCTTGTTTATTATTTATACGGTACATGGGTTCATTGTAGAGTATCACCCCACCATTTTCCCCCAAAAGGAAAAAAAGCATTCTTAGTTCTACCAATAGGGATCCAGCATTCCTGGTTCCCATGCTTACCAGTGATCTGTCCACCACCACCAAGCTGTGTGGCTCCCCTGGCTACCACCTGCCACCACCTGCCTTGAGCCTGAGTGTGGCGATCCTGACTAACAGAGGAGGGAGGGGGTAGGCTCTTACACACAGTCCTGCCAGCACCACTATGTCTATTTACATCTCACTCAGGCACCACCAGCACCTACATATACACATACATGCACCTGGTCACGTATACCCGATCAATAATAGAACATTTGCATTCCCCCACCAATGTATTACATCGGAATAGTTTACACACTGACACACGGACAGACACGGACACGCACACTAACACACGGACACGCACCTTGGTGCCGAACGTCACCTCGGTATTGTCGAACAGTTTGACACGCATCAGCATATACTCACACACACACGGACACACACTGACACACACTGACGCACTAACACACACTCACACACACTGACACACTAACACACACTGACGCACTAACACACACTGACACACACTGACACACACTGACGCACTAACACACACTCACACACACAGACACACACTGACACACTAACACACACTCACACACACTGATGCACTAACACACACTCACACACACACTCACACACACTGACGCACTAACACACACTCACACACACTCACACACTAACACACACTGACACACACTGACGCACTAACACACACTCACACACACTGACGCACTAACACACACTGACACGCACAGACACACACTGACGCACTAACACACACTCACACACACACTCACACACACTGACGCACTAACACACACTCACACACACACAGACACACACTCACACACTGACGCACTAACACACACTCACACACATGGACACACACTGATGCACTAACACACACTCACAGACACTGACATATACTGATGCACTAACACACACTCACACACGCACTGACGCACTAACACACACTCACACACACGGACACACACTGATGCACTAACACACACTCACACACACACGGACACTGACCTTGGTGCCGAACGTCACCTGTGTGTTGTCAAGCCGTTCGACGCGCGTCAGCATGTACTCCTGGAAGACTCCGAGGCGGGTGAAGAAGCTGCGGTGTTTCCAGCAGCCCTCGATGTTGTCGAAGTCGACCCCCAGCGAGTGCAAGAAGGCGACGCTGCGCGCGTCCAGCGCCACCTGCTGGGGCCGGCTCAGCAGCTCGGCGCGCGTTCGTTCCTCGCGGATCAAGATGCTCGACGCGCGACCTGAGCGGCGCGCGATGAGCGCGGCCGTCAGCCCGACAGGCCCCGCGCCCACCACGTACACCACAGCGCGCGCTCGCAGACGGTGCCACCGGTCGTAGCACGTCTTCAGCACGAAGAAGGAGGCGGCGACCAGCGCCGTCATGGCGGCCGTCTGCAGCACGACGGCCAGGCCGGCCGTGTGTGTGCTGGCCGGACTCACCGGACTCATCGGGCCTATGTACGACGGGTAGCCCGGTCCGCCCGCCCCCGCCCCAGGCCCGGCGCACGCCCGGCACATGGCGGTCTGTGGCAGACGCCGCCCCCACCTGAAACAAACAAGCACAGTTGTTGGTTGGGGTTTTAAATCCTGGCAACATCTATGGTCATATCAGACAGGTACCGACTTGTGAGTGCTCAATCATTACGACTTTTTAAGTGCTGCCCACTGTTTTCTACGTTCTATAACATTCAAAACAATATGTCAAAGTGTTTTAAACAAATTGTATTTAATAATAACGTTTTTTTTAAATCGTTAATAATTAGGTAAATATATATATTTAATATTTAGATTAATTTCACAGAAAGTAATCATATTGTAATGGCCCACGGCCCTCCGACTCTCACTCACACGGTTACTCACGGAAGAACACCAAGATCCAATCAGAGTACACTTCAACTTGGTTTATTGAACCATCTGCTCTATGCGGCGTCAGTAGTTGTCTGACCCGCCCCCTGAATCGCCAGATCCCACATCGACTCTATAGGTGTGTGTGGGGGTGGATCAGCCACCCGCAGTAGAGGGCAGCCCAGTTGGGGTCTGCCCGGTAGCTACCCATGCTGCCACCTGCGCTGGTGTATGGCGTACGTCTCCGCTGCTACTGTGTGGTAGTAGAGCTCATGTACAGACTACTACAATATCAAAAGATCATATATGAAAAATAAAAATACAAAAAAGACCAAAATAATTTATGTTCATTAGCCAAAAATTAATTAAATATAAATTAAATATTTAAATGGGTAACTTTTGCGATATCTAAAGCAGCTGTCACACCTCGCCGGGTTGAGCAATGAACAGAATTGTCTAGTCCGGTGTTGATAAGTATCAAAATATATTAAAATGTGTCAAAATGTTGCGCTATTGGGTAAATTGACGAACGGACATGAAACGGACATGAAACGGACAGGAAACAGACATGAATGGATAGCCAATGGACGAAACAAAATCAAACCGGACAAGAACCGTAGATGTCAGTCCAGCGGCATCCGTTCCTAGTTTTGTGCACGTTCAAACTTGTACGGTCACAAACCGGACATTGTTCGTTTTCTGTCTGTTTCCGCCAATCCGGAGAGGTGTGACAGGGCCTTTAAGTGCAAACATGCCAAATTAATGTTCACAGACACATCAAAGCCCTCTCAATTTCGGCTTCAGCGGTAACCGATTCTATTAATTAACTCTGTGTTCCTTTCTATAAACAACAGCTGGATGCTTTCATGTGACTTTGCAGCTTTCATGTGACTTTGCAGCTTTCATGTGACTTTGCAGCTTTAGTTTGACTTAGTTTTCCGCTCTAAGCAGCGATACAAGTTTAATAAGTACACCAGTGTCAAAGTGAGATGTGTAGGATCAAATCTAATTGTGTTTTGGTTATGAAAACTTTATGCTTTCATCTGACTGCAGCTATCGCAGGGCGGAGACCGCCTAACTCGGACGCGCTTTGGAACCGGTGTGGCAGTAAATCGCAAACCCCTGGAAATTGCACACCCCGGGGTTTGCGATTTACTAGGAAATCACAAACCCCCCCTGGAAATCGCAAACCCCCCTGTGTTTTGGGACCGATTCGGGCCAAATCTATTCAATGCGACTATATTTAACAGAATTATATACTCAAATCGTGAAATTTCATTAAATTAACCCTAAATTCGAAGCGTTATTAAGGCTACCGCCGCTGTCACGGTTTAAAACCCCGGCCCGATCGCAGCCCCTGCCGTGGCCCATTCGGCGGCGGCGGCGATTTGTTTACTTTACGTTCGTCGAGTTTAGGGTTAAATTGGTCAAATTTCACTTATTTGGTTACCAATTTAACCCTAAATTCGAAGCGTTATTAAGGCTACTGCCGCATTGGCGGCGATATTACTAGTTATATTTTCGAATCGACGAACGTAAAGTAAACAAATCGCCGCCGCCGCCAGTATGGAACGTGATGTCGATGCGGCGGCGATTTGTTTACATTACGTTTGCCAAACGGCGACGCTGCGCAGCTTTCTGCGCATGTCAAGGTGGCCATTGAAAACTTGGGAGCGGTTTTGGGGGCAAACATGCTGTAGTAAACAACTTTGCATTGCATTGTGGGTGTAGATACCCTCCAGATTATTTGATGTAATGATTCTGAAGAGTCTTCCCAACAGTTTCAGCCCAAAAACAAGCATATTTTAGCATTTCTTCTGGATTCGGCAGACAGATGAAGTTGAAATGTAACTTTGTTGCCCTTAAATCTACATCATACCTCGTTTTCCAGTACTTTCCATTGTTTAGACCGATTCTATGGCCTGTTCTCTTTTAAACAATATTTGAGTGAACGTTGTGGCTTGCTGCGGTAAGGTGCGGTACGTCGATTTGTAAAAAACGTTTTCAAAATTCTACTATCTGTATACTGCTGATCCCCGCGAAGCGGTTCGGCAACGACGAAAAACGTCGATCGGTGGTATTATTAATACCGCCGATCGACGTTTTATAAACTGCCACAACTTCCTTTATAATTGTCACAGGATATTGATTTAGCTATCTTTAGAAAGGTCTTTCCAATATCTTTCCAATGATATATTTTATGTTGGAATCGGTTGAATTTGAAATTTTTTGTGGGCTATATTTACATGTGGTTTCACCAAGTTCCCCCATAGTAAAGTGTCCAGGAATTAAGACAAAAGAGTGAAATGAAAATCATCATAACTATTTTATTAATAATGCTATAGAGCTAAGAAAAGGTGTATTCAACTAAGAATTTGAAGGACTTCGATTCTGTACCATTTATGGTGTTCTAGACCTGTTTTAAAATGTTCGCCGCCAGTGACAGGGGGATTGCGATCTCCAGGGGGGATATGCGATTTCCTAGGAAATCACAAGTGGGGGTTTGCGATTTACAGGGTTTGCGATTTCCTGCTACACCGGCCGCCATTTTAACTCAAGTCACGTGTCCATTTCCCCAGCCAGGCTGTGCTCCTCAGCCACCATCGGGCGACAGGAAGCCCCTGCTGGAAACAGCGCATGCCATGTGGACAGCCAGGAATCACTCACCACGCAACCAAACACATCAGGAACTCCCGCCACCCTCCACATGGTCCCAATCATCAGTAATTAGGTCACACTGCCTTCCACATGGTCAGAAACACCAGTAATTAGGTTATGCTACCTTCCACATGGTCCCAAGCACCAGTAATTATGTCAACCACCCTCCACACGGTCACAAACACCAGTAATTAGGTCACACCACCCTCCACACAGTCACAAATACAAGTAATTAGGTCACACCACCCTCCACAGAGTCACAAACACAAGTAATTAGGTCACACCACCCTCCACACAGTCACAAACACAAGTAATTAGGTCACACCACCCTCCACACAGTCACAAACACCAGAAATGAGGTCACACCACCCTCCACACAGTCACAAATACAAGTAATTAGGTCACACCACCCTCCACACAGTCACAAACACAAGTAATTAGGTCACATCACCCTCCACAGAGTCACAAACACAAGTAATTAGGTCACACCACCCTACACACAGTCACAACCACAAGTAATTAGGTCACACCACCCTCCACACAGTCACAAACACAAGTAATTAGGTCACATCACCCTCCACACAGTCACAGACACAAGTCATTAGGTCACACCACCCTCCACACAGTCACAAACACAAGTAATTAGGGCACACCACCCTGCACACAGTCACAAACACAAGTAATTAGGTGACACCACCCTCCCCACAGTCCCAAACACAAGTAATTCGGTCACACCACCCTCCACACGGTCACAAACACAAGTAATTAGGTCACACCACCCTCCACACAGTCACAGACACAAGTAATTCGGTCACACCACCCTCCACACGGTCACAAACACAAGTAATTAGGTCACACCACCCTCCACACAGTCACAAACACAAGTAATTAGGTCACACCACCCTCCACACAGTCACAAACACAAGTAATTAGGTCACACCACCCTCCATCATCATCATCATGCTGTCGGTCGCAATGCGACAAAGACTGCTTTTATTTCTTAAGTGCCGCTATTTTGTGCGGTTGTGCACTTCATAAAAGCTGCTTGCAAAGTGTTGAAGTGCTGCTGGCTTTTGCAAGTTACTAGCGGCACTCTCTCGGGGAGCAAATAGAGGTCTCACACCGGCAAGAGCACGTCAAGACAGGCGCAAGCTATTTGTTCCTGCAGTGGCTGGTCGGGAGATGTTGGGAGTTCCATTCATCACCGTCCTTAATACTGCCACAGTGACATGGTTTTCTGTTAGGGTTTGCTCCCTTAGCCTTTGGTTCTATCAAGAACCTGTACACCACAAGGCAGTGGTTTATAACTTTGCAAGGCAGGGGCGACAAACTCCCTGAGGTATTTTAGCAGGTAGGTACTGCAATACCCGCATACCTGCACCACCCTCCACACAGTCACAAACACAAGTAATTAGGTCACACCACCCTCCACACAGTCACAAACACAAGTAATTAGGTCACACCACCCTACACACAGTCACAAATACAAGTAATTATGTCAACCACCCTCCACACGGTCACAAACACAAGTAATTAGATCACACTACCCTCCACACAGTCCCAAACACAAGTAATTAGGTCACACCACCCTCCACATGGTCACAAACACAAGTAATTAGGCCAGGCGACCTTCCATGTGTACCAAACACCATTAATTAGGTAAACCACCTTCAATTAGATTCAATTAGGGCACCTGGCTACAGTCGGCCTATCCGTGTTACCCAATCAGGATGCAGCAGCGATGGCTCATTTGCATAATGTGAAGCTCTCTGATAGCTCGGACATCCCAATTTTCTAATGGGTTCCTTTCAACTGACCGATAAGATACGAGCCCATACCACGTGACCACTGAGTCCTGGCATCACCCACCAGCCGTCTGTGCTGGAGTTGGCTCCAACTGGCGCACACTCCTACTTTGTGTGATCGGACATTCTAGTACTACTGCTAAGCTAAGGGGCGAAGTTTCGTTCTAGATGGTTCACTCTACAATCCTCAGTAGTTGGGCAGTTTAACATCACCACACCTGTGCTGGGAGTTGGCTTTTAGCTCGCTTACCGGCTGGTGTATGACCTGGTGTATGGCTCGCTGATATCGGCTGGTGTATGACCTGGTGTATGGCTCGCTGATATCGGTTGGTGTGTGTCCTTTGTGAGGTGGTGTGTGTCCTTTGTGAGGTGGTGTGTGTCCTTTGTGACATGGTGTGTGTCCTGTGTGACGTGGTGTGCGTTCTTTGTGATGTGATAGGTGTCCTTTGTGATGTGGCAGGTGTCCTTTGTGATGTGGTGTGCATTCTTTGTGATGTGGCAGGTGTCCTTTGTGATGTGGCAGGTGTCCTTTGTGATGTGGTGTGCATTCTTTGTGATGTGGCGAGTGTCCTTTGTGATGTGGCAGGTGTCCTTTGTGATGTGGTGTGCATTCTTTGTGATGTGGCAGGTGTCCTTTGTGATGTGGCAGGTCTCCTGTGTGATGTGGTGTGCATTCTTTGTGATGTGACGGGTGTCCTTTGTGATGTGGCAGGTGTCCTTTGTGATGTGGCAGGTGTCCTTTGTGATGTGGCAGGTGTTCTTTGTGACATGGCAGGTGTTCTTTGTGATGTGGCAGGTGTCCTTTGTGACATGGCAGGTGTTCTTTGTGATGTGACAGGTGTCCTTTGTGACATGGCAGGTGTTCTTTGTGATGTGGCAGGTGTCCTTTGTGACATGGTAGGTGTTCTTTGTGATGTGGCAGGTGTCCTTTGTGATCTGGCAGGTGTTCTTTGTGACGTGGCAGGTGTTCTTTGTGACATGGCATGTGTTCTTTGTGACATGGCAGGTGTTCTTTGTGACATGGCATGTGTCCTTTGTGACATGACATGTGTTCTTTGTGATGTGGCGGGTGTTCTTTGTGACGTGGCGGGTGATTGTCATTCGTGACGTGACGTGGTGTGGGTGTGAACAGGTGTGATCCCGTTGCCTGAGGCCGCAATCAGAGATAAGCAGACCCCGGGCACGAGCCGCTCCTATCTGATAACGGGCACCAGGGCAGGCAATTAGGCTGACTGCAGTGTGCGACTAATAATAGAGGTCGCGGCCTGCAGCGGGGGTTTGAAATGTCACGTGATCTCAGTCACTTCCGGCTACATTTCGTGTTGTTGTCAGATTATTTGCTCCGAATAAAACAGACGATTTTCTGGCATTCATGAAAAACTGCTGAAAACTGCAGGACATGGGGACGGCGTTAGGTGTGATTTAAAACTGAGGGAGTTAAAACTTACAAAGGGGCGTTACACGGTACCTGAAAATTACAATTTCAGGGCGGAACAGTTAGTGGAAGAAAGAAAGTGAAAAAACTAGTATGATGCATTTGTCTAACACCAGTAACGCTCACCGTCTGCACAGGTATTTTGGACACTTTTCTGTGTCATTGGCAATATTTGACTTGCGGCTGACATTCCGTGGTACAGGTCACTGAGGACGAGCCGGCTGTGGTAATTACCCTGTGGTTTATTGGATTACTTTGATCGGGGTGGCTTACAACTCTGCAAACTGCGAGGTTATTAACCAGCTCCACAGACATGCACAGCGGGCCGTCTGTATTAATATCATGTATACATAGATACACAGCAGGCAGTCTGTATTAATCTCATCTATACATACATACAAGCCAGGCCATCTGTATTAATCTCATCTATACATAGATACACAGCAGGCCGTCTGTATTAATCTGAACTATACATAGATACCCAGCAGGCCGTCTGTATTAATCTCATCTATACATACATACAAGCCAGGCCATCTGTATTAATCTCATCTATACATAGATACACAGCAGGCCGTCTGTATTAATCTGAACTATACATAGATACCCAGCAGGCCGTCTGTATTAATCTCATCTATACATACATACAAGCCAGGCCATCTGTATTAATCTCATCTATACATAGATACACAGCAGGCCGTCTGTATTAATCTGAACTATACATAGATACACAGCAGGCCGTCTGTATTAATCTCATGTATACATACATACAAGCCAGGCCATCTGTATTAATCTCATCTATACATAGATACACAGCGGGCAGCCTGTATTAATATCATCTATATGTAGATACACATCAGGCCGTCTGTATTAATCTCATCTTTACATAGATACACAGCAGGCCGTCTACATTAATCTCATCTATACATAGATACACAGCAGGCCGTCTGTATTAATCTCATCTATACATAGAAACACAGCGGGCAGCCTGTATTAATATCATCTATACATAGATACACAGCGGGCAGCCTGTATTAATATCATCTATGCGTAGATACACATCAGGCTGTCTGCATTAATCTCATCTTTACATAGATACACAGCAGGCTGTCTGCATTAATCTCATCTTTACATAGATACACAGCAGGCCGTCTGCATTAATCTCATCTATACATAGATACACAGCGGGCAGGAGGTATTAATATCATCTATATGTAGATACACATCAGGCTGTCTGCATTAATCACATCTATACATAGATACACAGCAGGCCGTCTGTATTAATCTCATCTATACATAGAAACACAGCGGGCAGCCTGTATTAATATCATCTATATGTAGATACACATCAGGCTGTCTGCATTAATCTCATCTTTACATAGATACACAGCAGGCTGTCTGCATTAATCTCATCTTTACATAGATACACAGCAGGCCGTCTGCATTAATCTCATCTATACATAGATACACAGCAGGCCGTCTACATTAATCTCATCTATACATAGATACACAGCAGGCCGTCTGCATTAATCTCATCTATACATAGATACACAGCGGGCAGCCTGTATTAATATCATCTATATGTAGATACACATCAGGCCGTCTGTATTAATCTCATCTTTACATAGATACACAGCAGGCCGTCTACATTAATCTCATCTATACATAGATACACAGCAGGCCGTCTGTATTAATCTCATCTATACATAGAAACACAGCGGGCAGCCTGTATTAATATCATCTATGCGTAGATACACAGCGGGCAGCCTGTATTAATATCATCTATATGTAGATACACATCAGGCTGTCTGCATTAATCTCATCTATACATAGATACCCAGCAGGCCGTCTGTATTAATCTCATCTATACATAGATACACAGCGGGCCATCTTCTTAATCTCATCTAAACATAGATACAACACGGGCCTTGTGCATTAATCTCATCTAAACATAGATACACAGCGGGCCGTCTGCATTAATCTCATCTATACATAGATACACAGCAGGCTGTCTGTATTAATCTCATCTATACATATGTAAAGTTCAATCCACTACTCAACTAATAGATTTACCACTCGTCGTAGTCACCAATTATGTAAAGACTAGGACTCGAATCTGTGTGTACAAATATACAGATTTTCGGTTCATAATTATATATTGGCAAGAGCATTATTATCCTCGGGCGACGGAGTGGGGACCAAGGTTATGTCATAGAAAAGCAATGGGTGCCCCCCTCGCTGCATGACATATTAGGCTATGTGAAATATATGTTAATACATAGTGCTCGAGATTATGACCAGATGTTCCTATATAAGAGACAGTTAATGTTTGGTGAAATGTTCCCTCTATGCACCAGTAAGGGTACAAGTGGAGGAGAACGACATTTTTAATATATATATTTATTGTAACTGTCTGCAACTACCTGTTACCACAGAGCTGATGGGCAAGCACACCAGCCTCATCTACATACAGTATGAGCACCACCTACAGCTGGGTTCAGTGACAGCTACCCATATTGGGGACGTTGCCACCCAGGCTGTGGAGGGTGCCTGATTGGCTGGCTGTGGGAGGCCCAGTCACCTGCACCCCTTTGCCCCACCTGACTACACAAGCCTCATTTTGATATTGATTATTCTAGACACTCAGAGATATGCTGCTACAGGCACTACTAGGCATTCTACTCTACTCCTGACTCTTGAGTGAGACACACACTCTCTTGGGCAGAAACCCAGACACTGTGTCTGATGTTCCACCTTTCATATATATGTGATGGCCCACGGTCTTCCCGCACTGTCATGCCCCCACGGAAGAACGCCAAGATTTAGTTTCAGTACGCTTCAACCTGGTTTATTACAAAACCTCTCTGCTCTCCGTGGAGTCAACAGTCAATTGACCTGCCCCATACTCGCCAGGTCCCACGTCGCCTCTATAGGTGGGTGGGGGGTGAGCTAGCCACACGCAGTAGAGGGCAGCCCAGTCGGGGTCTGCCCGGTGGCTATCCTGCCGCCACCTAGCGCAGTTCAGTGTAACTGTGTAGGTGTGCGGCGTAGTGTCTGCCGCCACTGCATGGTAGTGGGGCTCATGTACAGACTACTACACTGCCCCCCCTAGAGTCTCACCAGTCGCAAACTGCAAACCGATGAGAATCGAAAAATGATAGAAGTCAACATTTGATCCAACTCGAAAGGGGGCTTACAAACATCTTTGTATCCATATGCGCAATGCCTAGACCTGCCTTCAGCAATAGTGAAATCTAGCTAACTAGCTGCAAGGCAAACATGTCATGAATCTAGGTGAAGAAAGGAGCTTTAAATGTTTTGTCATCCTAAGCGACCTCTCCCAGCTTCTATGTAGTTGTTGAATAGAATGTTTTTTGCTGGGAGAGAGGAGAATTGTTCATACCCTACAAGTGGAACCCTCTCGACAGAGGAAGCAAAGAGCTGCTCAATTCACCCCCCACCACCCCCCATCTCAGGAGAACCAGATGCAGGGTGCTCCTCCTTCTGCTTGGAGCGGCTCCTCTTGGAGCTCCCTCAGTCCGTCCTCACGTGCACCCGCGTCGCCTGGCCAGTAGATCACAGACGGTATTACACCACGACACGTCAAGCAGACACACCCAGGACCCGCCACGCTTGGCAACCCGCTCCGGTGTAGAGTGCATGAAAGTAGAAGGGTGGTGTTACTTAAAACAATTGAGAGAGTCTCCGCAGATACAACATTGGTATGTAATACATCCCATATGAAGCTTAGGGTGCCAGCAAGAACTCCTCCTACAGGGCAATTACACCCAATGCATCCTCAACTGCTGAAGCAGGAGTCGATACACACGCTGTCATTCATGAACTGCCAGAAGCGCTTACTATAAATAGTAATAATAAATATAAGCCACTACGGCAACATAAGGATAGACAAACACAGAGTTGGGCTGAGTTCATTTATTTTTTATCTCTGGCGGAGACAAAATATGCCCCACCTAAAAAGGAACGATTTAGTCGAAGTGAGATCGATATAGTTGTATTACTGGGCGACACAGGTAGCGCCCCATACTCGCGCGCATAACAAGGTAGGTGCGCGACTCCAAATACTTCAAATCAATAGTACAATAATAATAGTAATAGTAATAATAATAATTTTAGAGTCGACTGATATATTTTGTATGTTAAAGGTGAACACCCACCCTCATCATCTGGTAACAGAAAAGCAGGAGAGTTATATGCGGCTGGTAAATCAGCAAAGTGTTTTTCCGTCCAATGGACAGCATACAGATCAAAATCTGGACATCTGGCTACTGGGATATCCAGAGTCCTTTCCCTGAATTGTATCGTTTTTGACCTACAGATTTTCATTAACATACTCCAGGGGTAAAACTTAAAGTCCCCTCGAAGAAGCATGGATTCAGAAAAGGTCACATTCAATTTCTTTAGCAGCCCTCTAAAACTGCATAGAACAGCCGCCCGCCAAGCAATGTGTCCAGAATTCATAGTAAGGTACGAAAATATGTGTCTGAGCATGTCCGGTAACAATGGCATCGCCTGATTAGGCGTGTCTCCTAACTGTCTACGAATCCCCCGTAGGGTAGATGATGAAGTAATCTATCTGATCCAAACCTTGTTCTTTTAGGAAAAAAGTTCAAAGCGCTCAAGTAATTAATTATCGATGAAAATATTAACGTTCTAGCTAACCAAGTAGCGTATAACGCTACTTGCATAGAACTACAAGGAAATGGCGCATGTGTCTCGGAAAATTCATCTACAAAAGTAAAATACTTATTGATTTGCACTGCCCTTGTAGATAGTGAGTTTGGCGCGTAGTATTTCCGCTGAAAATCCCTCTGCTCTGCTTTAAGCCTTACGGTCTCTGTAAAAAGAAAGGATGTCTGAATAAATCATTACAACAAAGTCTTTTATCTGGATCTGCTTTATCGATAACGTTTCCCATGCCATCAGTGTTTAGCCTGCTCAAGGCATCTGTTATTACATTTGATTCACTAGTTATGTGTACTGCTGTAAAAACAAAATTATACTTGATTGACATCCAGAAGAGTCTTCTTAAGTAGTACATGATTAATTTACATTTAGACCTCCCAGTACATAATGCTGCTTCTACAGTGGCACTGTCCGTTATGATTACTAATGACAAAGCTTCCCAAATAGGCCCCCATTTTTTTACTGCTGTGTAGACAGCCCACATCTCCTGCGAGTTAATATGTGACATCCTAACCTGATTTTCTGGTTGATCATAATGGTGGCCAACGGCTGCCTTTAATGATGTTGAAAGCTTCGGGTCAAAACAGCCCACTAGCCAATCAGTGTTATGCAACGCCCCATAACCCCATTTACTTGCGTCAGTATAGACGGCTTCTACCAATGACAATTTTCCTAACATTAATGCAGTACCGTTGAATTGCCTTGCAAAATCAATCCACCACTGGACATCCTCTCTGAAACCAGCATTCAAGCAAATTTTATAATAAGGCTTGCTTACAGTGCCCATTAAGTCATAGATTCGACGAGCAATAGTTTGCCCACCATGCACTACTTTGGCGCAGTGGGCTAACATTCCGCCTAGCTTCTCAACTTCCTTTCTCATAGCTTTTCTCTTGTCTTTAAATGATAGTAACAATTTACGAAGCTTATCCAGTTTATCGATTGGCAAAGTTAATTCTAATTTAACAGAATCAATCAGGATACCAAGAAACCACATTTTTGTAGCTGGGGAAATCAGTTTTTTTTAGCTTATGTAGAACCCAATGCGACGTAAGATAGCAATCAATTTATTCTGCTGCTCTTTTGCACTGTCCCAGTCTGAGGCAACAATGCAGAAATCATCTAAGTAATTTACAATATTGTTAATGCCCTCTCTAACAGCACATCTGCAAACAAAGTCTGATATTTTAGAAAACACAAAGGGGCTGGACGAGAGACCCATGCACAGTCTATTATCTAACATGTATACCGGCTCCCCTCCATGGACATTGAATTCCCATATTAAGCCCTGCTTCCATCTATCAGTTGGATGGATTGTTACAGCACGGTAAGCATGTTTTAAATCCACCATGGCGAGATAATCTCCTTGGTTTATACTTCAACCACATCATCGATACTTTTGTAATGAAATTTATCAGATACTTTCTCAGTGAATTTATTTATAGAACTACCTTTTGGCCTACTGCAATCTATTATCCCTCTCCCACCTACCTCTTTTGGTATACAGAATATATTATTTATACGCTGTGGCATCTGGTTGGTTAGGGAAATCATGCTTTGTTTAATTTCGGATTCTAATTTACTTGTTATTATATTTCTAAAAATCGGATTGTCAATTTTTTTAAATTTTGTATTATATTCTATAGTACAATCATTATTACTTACATGGAACCCGAAAACCACTCCCCAAAGGATATATATCCAGTCCGGGTCCGAATCACCTCGAAGAAATAGTTCGCATATTACTCGACATGGTTTTAGCTGTACTATGTTGTCAGCTACATAATGACTACAAAGGCATTTACCTTTAAGACAATCACTAGTTACTTCAATTATAGTTGCTTCCGTACCCGGCACTTCTTTAATGTGAAATTTCCAACAACGACCTTCAACTGTGTCAACATAGAAATTATCTTCTTTACTCGTAGTACTGATACATACCCAATTTGCAATACTGCTAACCTGGCTAAATGCATTATCCTCAGTATCTCCTTGGCCATTATTAGGCTTGTCAGGACGATTATCTCGAGAATTAATTTGCTCGTTAATAGCACATGTAACATTTTTAGCCAGGTATTCATTCTGATTCAAATATATTCTATCAACTTGGCTAATATAAGTGGGCGTGCCTTTGGCGCCCCATAATGACCGACTGCCCGATTGGCATGTTAACACAGTAGGGCAGTTGGGCAATTCGTCAATAGCACATGTGACATTATTTAGATTGCTATTCAATCGACTGTAACGCGAGGCATCATTTGACAATATACTATCACATTTACAATTATCTGGAACAACAGCGACACATTGATTATCAGCGAACGTGTTATAAGTCGTTTGATGTCTCGTAGAGTGCAGTTTGGTGATTTCAACAACCGTAGCAGTACAATTTTTCCCAACCTGTGTTGGGCAAGGCACTTTTTTAACACGATTCACACAATCTAAATTGGCAATAACTTCATCATTGTTATGTTTCACAACACTGTATTCCTTGGCCTTGGCATTAACTCGTCAATCTTTTGAGCAGTTGTATTTTTTGTGGTTCTTGCTTCCGCACTTTGAGCACCAATGCCCAAAATTACACACATCCTCACTCCTACTACACCCAGCCTCCTTATTCCACCTAAAGCAGCCTAATTTACCATCTTTGGTGTATGTCTTCGTCCTACGTGCCCCCATGCTTGCTGCCAGCTTCTTGGTGCGCATGTTGCGCATTCCATAGTGAAACATGCACAATCCTATATTTCCACTTCCGAAAGATGCGAACCCTTCAACCTCTGCCAATTTTCTGATATCCTTGTCATACTCGACATGAGTAGTATCAAGGAAATCATTTTGCCTAGCACGGGAAGCCATAAAGCATACATGTTCAAGAAAAGCTCTGTAGTCTTTAACTGTTAGGCCCTGGATATCCAGGCACCAGCGAATGGACGCCGTAATTAGTTTGTAGCAGTTCAATTTTTTTACTTCTTTACCGAGTACTGCATAACGCCTGAGCGTCCACTTACTTCTATGCCTTCTTGTGCTACTGCTGCTCCTACTCCTTGAATCAGATGGAGTTCGTCTGCACCTTCTTGTCCTAGACCTGTGACGACTTCGCGCTCTCCCGTACTCTGAATGGATGTTCATGGTGGCTCCTGCCGCTATTGACGCACCGGCGGCACCGGTCGTCCCTCTGTCGTCCGACATGGCCACCGTCATGCAACCTGAATAGTCGTCAAAGCCCTGAAAACGACCTTCCCGTCATCGTTTCATCCCGTCTCGTTGCTGTTTCAGCTCCTCCACTCATTCTTCCAATGTCATGTCATTAATTTCTTTTAGAATTATTTTTTCCTGCTCCTCCAATGTGACTGATGCCATCTTAGCTGTCAACTCAGGCGAATTATCCCGTGAGTCCGAGTCAGATATTTGTGCTTCTTCTACGGCTGCTCTTCCTCGTGTTACTCGTTCAGGCAGAATCTTCTTCCCTTTCCTTCTTCCTTTCTTCTTTTTACAACTTTTCTCCACTTTATGTGACAAACCGCATGCGTCACAATACGGCATGTCAAGAATGGATGTTAGACTTAACACTCAGCAGCACACACAACCTCTCTCAGGAAAAATTTAGTCGAAGTGAGATCGATATAGTTGTATTACTACGCGACACAGGTAGCGCCCCATACTCGCGCGCATAACAAGGTAGGTGCGCGACTCCAAATACTTCAAATCAATAGTACAATAATAATAGTAATAGTAATAATAATAATAATAAACCTTGGGTTTGGCTTCGTTCTTTATATTATTAAAATCCATTATAATACACATAAAGAATGCAGTTTATTATAAGAGTCAGGGAGGAACTGAAAATGAAAATATAGAGTATGAAATGTATAAGTGCCAACCCTCCAACTCCCGCACCATCGACAACCTTGATCCACTAGATAAATTTTGAAAGAATGTTTCCTAATAGGTGTGGAAAAAGGAAGACAGAGGGGGTGAAAGTTGAGGAATAATAATTATTTATATACCCTCACTGCAAAATAGGCAGGACACAAGTAACTAGCCCCTCAAATCTGGAGAGACTCAGTTCTTCACCATGACATATTATATCAACAATCGTACTGCTAATAATTCTAGTATTAACAGTTGGCAGTACAAAATGCTAATTAACATCATGGTTATAAATGTAAATAGTGCCATAGCACAATCTAAATAAGTATATATTTTTATATTATTTAAATATATATATATACATAGCGGTGCCTATTCTCTGAAGGAGGACAAACAAACAAAAACCCGCTAGGGGCGCTGGTCTTGTAATTACCCCTACAAAACCCACAGAATCCCTCGGACAGGGGTGGGCGCCGGCCAACTGCGTATGCAGTTAGTCGATGTTCACCTTACTGTCACCTGTCATCTGAACATCGTCGTCTGCGTCGGTGGCTGTGAAGCCTATCTCTGATGCTGAACCTGGGAGAAAATAATTCTAGTGATCTCAAAGATCCATCCCAGGTTTGGAAATCTCCCGGGTAATTTTCCTGGGTGGGTAAAGGAGGAACTATAAGAGTCCTCCCGCCCACATCTACCAAAGGACCAATGTCAGACACCTTGACGCCCATCGGCTTGGTGGAACCTCCCCCTGCTGACTGCATGAGACACAGTGTGGGAGTCAACTGCCTGGAGGCAGCAGCTACACCACACGCAGAACTCATGGCAGTTTGCGCAGGAGGTCAGTCAGCAACTGCAGACAGTGGCGCCACCTGGTGTGAACCCGGTGAACCACCGCTGAGAGACTGCACCGTCCGCAGTACACACAGGCCCATCACAGCTATGGATGGCTTTGCAAAACGACTGAAACAAAGGTATAAGTACAGCGGAATGCGTATCTCGCCGGGTAGGCGGTAGAATGACTGGACCCCCCAGACTGCGTGAGGGAGTCAACAAAGTCTAGTCGGCGTGCTAAGTCCAGAGAGCACCTACCTCGCCCGTGTTATGCTAGGTGTGCCACCAGTCCGAGCTGAGTGACCTATTTAGGGAATCCTGCCAAGCCACATCGTGGGGGAATTCCCCGCCCCCCGCAGTACCCACCTACATCATTACATACTGCGAGGCTGCGGACAAATACCAACCGCCCCAGTATAGGTGACCTAGTTACCCCAGCTCACTAGTCTAGACAGCTACGCACCCACGCTCGAGCTAAAGCTAAACACTCCCTTACCATAGCAGTTATAACGCAGTAAGCCCTGTCAACTTTAACTAGTTTGTTAGACGAGAAATGGAAGAAAACAAACACACAGCTTTGGGTAGAGGCATTACACAGAACAGTCGTAACCCCACCCATTTGTTGGCACCCCGGGGGCCCCCGGTCCTTCCCAACCACTCTCAAATAACTGCGTAGTCAAGTTAACTGAACATATTTACTGCGTAACTCGTTGTGTAACAGGGATTGGAGTAACTTATGTACGCCAAACCCCTGGAGACCGTACAACACCAAGGTGGAGTAGCCCCAATACCTGCTACTCCACCCACACCAGTTATCTATGCTGTAATCCTAATTGCTCAGATCGCCGCACAGGCGGTGCATCCAAACCCCCATCAGGCCGCTGTCCAACTGGCACAGAGTCACTGCTGGTACTCGAGCTACTGTGTACGAAAACAACACTGCCGGAGTCGGACACTGTTTTAGAACGACGCCGACGATTGTTTATGTGTATTAGGTCTATGGCACTTTGGCCGCATAGCCTCTTCCACAGTAACTGGTTTGTTTGTTTGTTGTTGTTTTACGTCCTAGCAACATCTAAGGTCATATAAGGACGGGACAGTAACTGGTAGCCCAGGTACTTTACTCTCTTCCGACTGGATGCATCTATAGTGACAGCCTCCACCTGTGCATGCAGGTGTTGGCCCATCCCCTACATGAGCATCCAACCAGGAGGATGGCCCAGCGTTTCTAGACATTTGCTCGGTGTAAAGCTTAAGCCGCCTAATGCTGGATTTATGGTATTTCCATCCTTACCCTCATAATGACGTAATGTCAGAGACATGAGGTCCAATATGAGGGATGAGAAGAGATATTGACACCTACAGCGTCCCCAGGCGTGGCCAGAGGTGCCGGCACAGGGGTAGATACGTCCCCCCTGACCAAATTAAGACCGCACAGCCCTCCCCGATGACGCCGGTACCTGCACTGGGAATTGAATTATCACCCATATTTACCACAACAGGTTTGGCAAGAGTGCGATGCGGTGAAAGCGCCACAGAAGCATTCGCACTCACAGACGGCCCCCCTGCGACAGGACGCCCACCACCATCAATTTGGAATGAGTGCCCACTACACGGATGGGCTGTCACACCCCCTCCATACTAATTTATGAAGAGAATAAGCAGTAAAGACCTGAACCAGGTCCATCACTCACCCCTTACGCAGAAGGCGAGCACTGGTCATGGCACCAATGTGATGGCCACGGTCTTCCCGCACTGTCACGCCCCCATGGAAGAATGCCAAGATTTAGTTTCAGTACCCTTCAACCTGGTTTATTACAAAACCTCTCTGCTCTCCGCGGCGTCAACAGTCAACTGACCAGCCCCCTAACTCGCCAGGTCCTCACGTCACCATAGGTGGGTGGGGGTTGAGCTAGCCACACGCAGTAGAGGGCAGCCCAGTCGGGGTCTGCCCGTTGGCTAGCCTGCCCGAATCATTATGTCTATTTACATCCCACTCAGGCACCACCAGCACCTACATATATATACATACATTCGCTTGGTCACGTACACCTGCTTAGTAAACAGAACATTTGCATTCCCCCTGATGCCGTAAATCAGAATATTTTACACATAGATACACAGCAGGCCATCTGTATTAATCTCATCTATACATAGATACACAACAGGCCATCTGTATTAATCTCAACTATACATATATACACAGCAGGCCTTCTGTATTAATCTCAACTAGACATAGATACACAGCTGGCCATCTGTATTAATCTCAGCTATACATAGATACACAATGGGCTGTCTGTATTAATCTCATCCATACATAGATACACAGCAGGCTGTCTGTATTAATCGCATCTATACCTAGATACACAGCAGGCCGTCTGTATTAATCTCATCTATACCTAGATACACAGCAGGCCATCTGTATTAATCTCATCTATACATAGATACACAGCGGGCTGTCTGTATTAATCTGAACTATACATAGATACACAGCAGGCCATCTCTATTAATCTCATTTGGAGGCTTTGGGCATGGATTTGGACGTGTTGGAGGATGCCAAAGTCCCAGAACATCCCTCGTGGTCGTTGAGAAAGCCATCGGTTATGCTCCGACTCACGGAACTGAGGAAGTCTGGGACACATCCACTCGAGTACCAAGGACTGCATGCAGAGATTCAAGACCAGTTTGCAGACCACCTCTCCATATACACTGATGGTTCGAAAGAACAAAGCCGGGTAGCTGCTGCAGCAGTCTAAAATTTGGTGTACGTTTGCCCGATCAGAGCTTGATTTTCAATGCAGAAGCCCGAGCACTCCTTCTCGCGTTGGAGTGTATCGAGGTATCCAACCACACTAACTATGTTATATACAGTGATTCGTTCTCTTGCCTCCTGGCTGTTGCTGGACTGAAAACGAATCACCCTATTCTAGCAAAGGTCATTTATAAAATGAACTAACTGACAACGGATGGGTATGACGTCCACCTGTGCTGGGTGCCTGGCCATGCCGGCATACAAGGAAATGAACGAGCTGATCGGGCTGCGAAGAAGGCCCTGAACTGTGATTTTGAACTGTGTCTGATCCCTCAAGCTGATCTGAAACCACTAATAGCCACCCACATAAAATCCAAATGGCAACATGAGTGGGATGAAAACATTAATAAACTTAAAGAAATTGAACCATCTGTGGGAAAGCCACCACAGACTCATGCGGGAGGTCAGCGGGACCAAGTGGTCCTTAGCCGCTGCCGTATTGGCCACTCGTGGCTTACACATGCTTTTCTGCTCAATGGGGAACCTCCCCCTGAATGTATTGGGTGTCAGTCCCTGCTGACACTCAAACACATTTTACTAAGTTGCGTTGATTTATTGGCCCTGCGCCAACAGTTCTACACTGCAGACAGTATGCATGACCTTTTTACTAAGGTAAAACAGGAAAACATTTTAGCCTTTTTGAGGGCAGCTGGACTGTACCACCTCATATAGTTTACTAAATAGATTCTATCAATTATTAATAAAAGTTTTCTTTTTCTATGGGAATTTGTTTCCCTTGACCACAAATATATGATTGTGAGCTTTCTAATTTAATGAGTGTCTATTGGCACATAATTGATTGTCTGCTTTTACATGTAAAAGCGATGGTTTGAACAAAAAACAAACATTTCTCGCTGTGAATATGGCCTATGCTGCCGACACGCCGTAAAGCAACCACCAATCAATCAATCAATCTATTAATCTCATCTATACATAGATACACAGCAGGCCGCCTGTATTAATCTCAGCTTCACAGAGTGGACCTCCGAGGTTAATCGTGTTTGAGTTCTACTACTTACATCACCAGAAACAAAGCCAGTGAGGAAAGTGCCAGGATACTGACAATCAGAGTTACCGAGATGCTTGTTGCTGCCATCACAAGCTCACCTTTGTGCACGTAGCGGCGTTGAGATGGATTTGTTGTTGTTTGTATTTTGTTGACGTTTGTATTTTGTTGTTGTTTGTATTTTGTTGTTGTTTGTATTTTGTTGTTGTTTATATTTTGTTGTTGTTTATATTTTGTTGTTGTTTATAGTTTGTTGTTCTTTGTATTTTGTTGTTCTTTGTATTTTGTTGTGTGTATGTTGGTGTTGTTTGTATGTTGGTGTTGTTTGTATTTTGGTGTTGTTTATATGTTGGTGTTGTTTATATTATGTTGTTGTTTGTATTTTGTTGTTGTTTGTATTTTGTTGTTGTTTGTATTTTGGTGTTGTTTGTATTTTGGTGGTGTTTGTATTTTGTTGTTGTTTGTATTTTGTTGTATTTTGTTGTTGTTTGTATTTTGTTGTCGTTTGTATTTTGTTGTTGTTTGTATTTTGGTGTTGTTTGTATTTTGTTGTTGTTTGTATTTTGTTGTATTTTGTATTTTGTTGTTGTTTGTATTTTGTTGTCGTTTGTATTTTGTTGTTGTTTGTATTTTTTTGCTGTTTGTATTTTGTTGTTGCTATTAACGCACTCATTTCCTATAATTGACACGGCCTGCCTCCCTCCTCTACTTCCCAGACAATGTGGTTAGTTGTATACACAAGTGCAACTCTGACGGTTTCACTATGGCAAGCCCGTCCTGTTATTGTAGTGTATGTACGACGCGAGCACCCGGAAACCGAAACCCTGATCGGGCCGGCAGCGCCGTCTGCGCGGAACCCAAATAAAGCATTATGAAACTAGACGTCGTTGTGTAGAGTCGGTTCATGATCATTACATGGTGTCAGAAGCGGGAAACTGAAGCAAAATGGCTCTTTCCGGGTTGAAACACCCGCCGCACTGAATTTGAACGAGGACTTGGCGGCTAACTGGAAAGCCTGGAGCCATTCCTACCAGATCTACGCCACAGCAGCCGGAGTGCTGAGTAAGAGCGAGAAGGTGCAGTGCTGCGTGTTTTTACACGTGGCAGGAGCAGAAGCGCAAAAAGTGCATCAAGCAATGACATTCACGGCCGCCGAAATAGACAAAATCGAACCACTCCGGGAAGCGTTCCGGATATACTGTGAAGGACGAACAAACTTGACTGTGACTTGGTACAAGTTTAACTCGTATAACCAGGGCCAAGAGACGATGAACACATACATAAGAGAAGTGCGACACCGAATCGGACACTGTCAATACGAAGGCCTAGAAGAATCATTGATGTGTGACAGACTAGTGAGCGGTGTCAAATGCAATGAGCTACGCGATCGGCTCTTAAGAACGCCGAAACTGTCTCTCAAGATGTGCGAGGAAATATGCCGCCTCAGCGAACACACAGGACGACAGTTGGCAGGGGCGACAAGCGGCGAACATGCGGTGGATTACGTACAACGTGAGGATACGGCCCGCCAAACACCACAAACGTACGACTCCAGGCAGCAGCAGAGGCAACGGCCGGCTGCCAGAGGGAGCCGGGATCAAGACAGCAGACCCGGAGACGTGCGCGCAAATTGTTCATGGTGCGGGTACACTCACCGAAACGGTCGCGACGCATGCCCCGCAAAAGGCAAATCGTGCTCGGTGTGCAAAAAGATAGGACATTTCGCGAAAGTGTGCCGGGGCAAAACCACAAGCATAAACGAGATAGTTCTAAACGAACACGATGAAGACGACGAGAAGGAATTCGAAAACCCGGAATTTGACCTGTTCGTGGGAGCCATCGAGAGAGATGACAGCAAGACAAGCGATTTGTGGTTTGCCGAAATACCTGTGGGCCCCGTCAATATAAAATTCAAATTGGATACGGGCTCTGAAGCAAACATAATTCCAATGAACTTATTCAGCAGAATCAACAACGTGGAATTAAAAACATCAAGATGTCGACTCGTCACGTACTCGGGGGAAAAGATAGTGCCGAGAGGAGAAACATCGCTGCTAGTGCGGGATCAGTGGCTACGATTCCAAGTGACAGAGACAGGATGCCCCATCCTCGGCAAGGAGGCGTGCGTCCGACTACGCATCCTATCGTGCATCGACAGTGTCCAGACGGAGGAAAACAGAGACATCAGTGATTCACAGAACACGGTAAAAACATTTAACGATGTGTTCACGGGTCTAGGCACGATTAAAATAAATGCTAAGATATACACAGACAGTACAGTGCAACCAGTCATTGACCCGCCCAGATGGGTACCGCATGCCATTGAAAACAAGGTAAAGGCAGAATTAGACCGAATGCTGAAACTGGGGGTAATAGTAGAAGAGACAGAACCGACGCCGTGGGTCAGTTCAATAACGGTGGTCAGGAAAAAAGACAAAATCAGAGTGTGCTTAGACCCAACCAGACTAAACAAAGCAATCCTAAGGGGCCCATACCCGACACGTACGGTAGAGGAGGTCATAGCAAAGTTAGACGATGCAAAATAATTTTCAGTCCTTGACGCAAAAAATGGTTATTGGCAAATTCAACTAGACATAGACAGCTCAAAACTATGCACGTTTAACACCCCCTGGGGCAGATATAGATACACAAGGCTACCGTTTGGCATTAAAACTGCCGGGGACATCTTCATATACGAAATGAATAAAATTCTGCATGATTTGAAGGGAGTTAACGTAATTACAGATGACATTTTGGTGTACGGGAAAACAATAACCGAGCACAACGCGAATCTCAACGCTGTCCTAGAACGGGCACGAGAGGTTGGATTAACCCTCAATCCTGACAAATCTAGCATTGGTAAAACAAGTGTCAATTACGTAGGCCACGTCATTTCGGAAGAAGGGGTGAAACCAAGCAATGAGAGAGTACAAGCAATAACAGACATGCCCACACCCACCAACAAACAGTCGGTACAACGATTCTTGGGCATGGTAGCCTATGTAGCTAAATTCATGCCCAACCTCGCAGAACTAACAAAACCATTACGCATTCTAACAGTAAAGGAAACGGCATGGCATTGGCAAGAATCGCAACAAAATGCATTCGATAATCTAAAAAAAATGATCACAAAAGCACCTATCCTCAGATTCTATGACGTAACTAAAGAGATAACTCTCCAAGTTGATGCCTCAAAGTCAGGGCTCGGGGCGGCACTGTTGCAAGAAGGCAGGCCAATAGCAATGGCATCAAAAGCGCTTGACGAGACCCAAAGCAGCTATGCGGTGATCGAAAAAGAACTCTTAGCAATCTGTTTCGGTTGCACAAAGTTCCACAACTACATATTCGGAAAGAAGGTACGGGTCGAAACAGATCATAAACCACTGGTAGCAATTGTAAATAAACCAATGTACCAACTGTCCGCGCGCATGCAACGCATGAGGATGCGCTTATTGAATTACAACCTAGAACTGGTCCACATAAAGGGTTGTAATATGTATGTTGCAGATCCATTGTCCAGAGACCACAGCGACAAGACAGGACCTGAGCAGCTGTTCGACACAGACATCACATTAGCAGCAATACACTTAGTACAAGGGGGCCTTAATGACATCGCAAAAGAAACAAACAAAGATAAAGTGCTAACTGAAGTAATCAAAATGGTTGAGAATGGATGGCCAGAGGATAAAAACTCAGTACCGAAATGTGTGACGCCATTCCATACGTTCCGGCACGAAATAACCAGGGCCAACGGAGTATTACTAAAAGGTAACAGAATAATAATACCCTCAGAACTGCAAAAGGAAATGTTAACAAGATTACACGAAACACACCAGGGAATAATCAAAAGTAAGCGACTAGCGAGAGAACACGTTTTTTGGCCAGGTATGCAAACACAACTAGAAGACAAAATTAAAAGATGCACGTTATGCCAACAGTACAGGAACAAACAACACAGTGAACCATTAACGTCACATGAAATACCATGCTCACCGTTCAACAAAATAGGGGCCGATCTGTTCCAAATAGAAAATCAAACATACTTACAAATCGTAGATTACTGGTCGAAATATCCAGAAGTGGTAGAGCTACAGACAACAACAAGCAGTGCAGTGATAAAAGCAATGAAGCAAATATTTGGTCGGCACGGCATTCCAGAGAATGTAGTGTCTGACAATGGTCCACAATTCGCAGGGGAGGAATATAACAAATTCGCAGAACAATACGGATTCAAAATCACGTTTTCGAGTCCGCACTTTCCACAAAGCAACGGGCAGGCCGAAAGGCATATCCAAACAGTAAAGAAAATGATAAAAAAGGCCATGACAGAGTCAAAAGAGTACAACCTGTTCCTGCTAAACTACAGAAACACTCCGCTGGCAGACATAGACGCATCGCCAGTGCAAATGCTAATGAGTAGAAAGCTACGTTCGAAACTGCCAACAACAGCACAACAATTAAAACCCAAAGTAACTAGAGTAGCAAAACAACAAATCAGAAATGTACAAATGAAACAAAAACAACGCTACGACCGCCATGCAGGGAAGAATCACAACATCATACAGGCCGGACAATACATGCGGTATCTAACCCACAAAGGGAAATGGGCCCAAGGGGTGATAGAAAAGGCGGGCGACAACGAGACAAGAAAATACGTAGTACGCAACAACAAAAATCATAACCTAGTACGAAACCGAAAACATATATTCCAGACAAAGGAAAATAATCAGAACATTGAACAACTCAACCCGCACACACAACACGGGTCCCAAACTGATAAAGCCAGTGAGAACGCGTCACAAAGCCCATACACAACGAGATACGGACGAAAAGTAAAACCGCCACAAAGGCTGGCGTATCAGTAGGTAATAAACATGTCACGCGTATCGGCAACGCGACAGCGACCCACATCTACGACGAGATGCACATGTGCGCAAATGAATGCACAAGGTCACACGGTTGGTACGTACAGACACAAAGTCAAACATTATTACATACCAATATATACAATGTTATAAATGTGCATGCGCTAAATGTTAGAAATAAGTATAAGTATCCACGAAATGACACAAGTCCAAAAAGACCATAGTGTAAGGTCAAAACTATATATAAAAAAAATAATAAAAAATTAACAAGCCGGTTTAGGGGCTACCTTCGGAAGGAAACAGGGCTGTGCTTGCATGCCAGCCACAACGCGGTAAGTCGTAAATGATGTAAGAAACATAAGGTCACAGAAATGAATGACGTCACGACTGAATGTTACTTGCGATCCTCGGAAGCCATACACAGGGAGAGGTTAAAATCATCGGTAGCTTACTGTGCTTTCATTTCAATGCAAAATGTATAAAAGGGAGATGTAGTGTATGTACGACGCGAGCACCCGGAAACCGAAACCCTGATCGGGCCGGCAGCGCCGTCTGCGCGGAACCCAAATAAAGCATTATGAAACTAGACGTCGTTGTGTAGAGTCGGTTCATGATCATTACAGTTATGACCTTAGATGTTGCTAGGACGTAAAACAACAACACACAGACACTATGGCAAGTACCTAAAGCGGTATAGCAGCATAGTGCCATCAATGTTTATGTGTTGCAGTTTGACGTCCTGGTAACAGCTAAGGTGATAATATTAGGACCGTCCAATGAAAGCATCACTTTATCGAAACCAAAAGAATTAGCTAAATTTGGTTGTATTATGTCTAATTTAGATACTGGTGCACTTCTTAAGCATTTCAAAAGTTAGCCATTGAAATCAAAATTACTTCAAACTAACGTAAGGTAGATTATAACGATCACCATAATACTTGTATTTTAACAAATTTGAAGAAACTCAAAACCATTGGACTATACAACTGTAATGCTTAGGTACAATAGATACAGACTATACAACTGTAATGCTTAGATACAATAGATACGGACTATACAACTGTAATGCTTAGGTACAATAGATACGGACTATACAACTGTAATGCTTAGGTACAATAGATACGGACTATACAACTGTAATGCTTAGATACAATAGATACGGACTATACAACTGTAATGTTTAGGTACAATAGATACGGACTATACAACTGTAATGCTTAGGTACAATAGATACGGACTATACAACTGTAATGCTTAGGTACAATAGATACGGACTATACAACTGTAATGTTTAGGTACAATAGATACGGACTATACAACTGTAATGCTTAGATACAATAGATACGGACTATACAACTGTAATGCTTAGGTACAATAGATACGGACTATACCACTGTTGTGATGATCAGCGCTTTGTCAAAATTAATTTAAAAAATAGATAACAATTTGGCACAAACATGGATGGATGTATGCAATATAATAATATTATGAATATGTTTGAGACACAACTCTCCATAATTAAGCATTTTGAGCTAAGAAACATACAATTTCAGTCACTTTACAGCCTGATGTTTACATCACCTTTAATCAGACATAAGTCATTCTTGTTCTAAATATTAAAATGTCAAAATGTGTGAACAAAAACTTGTTAAAAAAAATATATATAACCAATGTCTGATTAACCCTACCCATTTCCTAGCCCAACAAATGTTATTAACCATAGGATACAAATAAAACCATGAATAAATGAGTAAAACTGACTGGCTATGGCTCTAACACTAGTCTGAGTGCCCAGATTTGTCTAAATCTAAATGCACATGGCATAAGATGTGCTGATTATATTGATGTAATTTGTAAATGTAATGCTGGATAAAAGATTAATATCTTAATATATTATATTATTTTTTTTAGTTTGTGTTCTATGTTTTAAACAAGAGCTGAGATGATCTGAAACTAGCACACTTCATAGCTGCACCCAGTGTATTAGCATGTGCCATGTGCTTCTCGCAGGTCTGTTTTGCATTGACGCATCCCACAGCTGTTTGTCTATAGACACAGTACTGCCTCACTTAGTGCTGTTTGTCTATTGACAGAGTACTGTGTCACTTAGTGCTGTTTGTCTATTGATAGAGTACTGTGTCACGTAGCGCTGTTTGTCGATTGATAGAGTACTGTGTCACTTAGCGGTGTTTGTCTATTGACAGAGTACTGTGTAACTTTGTGCTGTTTGTTTATTGACAGAGTATTGTGTCACTTAGCGCTGTTTGTCTATTGACAGAGTACTGTGTCACTTAGCGCTGTTTGTCTATTGATAGAGTACTGTCACTTAGCGCTGTTTGTCTATTGACAGAGTACTGTGACACTTAATGCTGTTTGTCGATTGACAGAGTACTGTGTCACTTAGAGCTGTTTGTCTATTGACAGAGTACTGTCACTTAGTCCTGTTTGTCTATTGACACAGTACTGTGTCACTTAGTGCTGTCTGTCGATTGATAGTGTTACTTAGTGCTGTTTGTCTATTAATAGAGTACTGTGTCACTTAGCGATGTTTGTCTATTGGCAGAGTACTGTGTCACTTAGCAGTTTATATATTGACCGAGTACTGTGTCACTTAGTGCTTTGTCTATTGACAGAGTACTGTGTCAATTAGCACCGTTTGTCGATTGACACAGTACTGTGTCACTTAGCGCTGTTTGTCTATTGACACAGTACTGTGTCACTTAGCGCTGTTTGTTGATTGATAGAGTACTGTGTCACTTGGCAGTTTATCTATTGATAGAGTACTGTGTCACTTAGCAGTTCATCTATTACCAGAGTACTGTGTCACTTAGCACTCTTTATCTATTGACAGAGAACTGTAACTATGTGTTGGTTGTCTATTGACAGAGTACATATGTATATGTTTACGCACATTTTTCATTTGAACAGAGGTTCTTGCTCTCACATGAATAATAAAATAATTCAATAAGCGTGCACAATAAGACGTGACCGTGCCATGTAGGCGACAGTTCAAAGGCTTCAATCACCAATGTGGCTCCTTTCAAACCACTCGGCGGCCACTCGCACTGCCCTTATTGCACATTAAGGCCGTGCCTTTTAGCCTTATGTATATGTATATAATACATATAATATATATATATATTATACAGGGCCCAGCTTGGCAGTTTCATGTGGTAGGCACATGGAATAAACCGCCAGTTAAATCAAATGTATATTTATATATTTTAATAATAACAATTGTAATCTTCAGTGGTACGTAGCTGCATACCTATTTATATGGAAGGAAGGCCCCTGTGTGTATATATAGACACGTGTATATGGGTTGTTCTCAGAAGTTGTTTACCAATACTGTGACATCATCAAAATCCTGTCAAAGTCCTATATACAAGGTTCCTCAATGTGTATGTCCTTTTGCATCTGAATAATTGAAAATAAACATATTCTGACTTTATTAAGTATGTTAAATGATGCTCACACCCAATAAAGAGCAGTATAGCATGCAAACCAATCTGACTCCAAAATCAAATATTTTTCACACAAAGCTTGACATTTTTAGGACATTTCACATGCCACTTGCTTTATAAACAGTAGTAATAATAATTTGAAACCTCATTGCTATGGTTTTGTGTTAATTGTGATGATTAAAGAGAAAAACAGAAAAGTATTAGCAATGTAACAGTCCAAGTGGAATCAACAATTTTACAGCTCAAATTTCAATGTTTAGGGGTAATTTCAGGATTGATCTTTTACTATACCATAACTGGGTCCATGCATAGAGTGTCAAATGCTGAAATATTTCCTGTACTGTATCTGTACTCAGTTTTTGATATAGAGTTTCATAGTACTTGCAAGTGGAAACGAAATGTTACGATGTTAATGACTCCAGAAAAGGTTAACTATATCATAATTATTATAATTTATTTAGAAATAAATGTCTTCAACTTAATGAAGACATTGTATATAACCCTTTGAAGTGAAATGTGCTGTTGTTCAGAGGTTTTCATTAAGTTTGTGACACTCTATTTTCAATGCTGTTGACAATGTCACAAATTAGTGACGTCATTTTCTATTTATTTAGCTACATCCATCCCAATAAGATACATAATACACAATATTAACATTTACTTTTGATCTAAAATATCTCCCACATTATTGGGCTAAATGATGAAATTTAAATATTGACACTCCAATAATGGGTTTCTTTGAAATGTGCATTTCAAATAGACTACCTCAACTGGTAAACAGTTTCTGAGAACGACCCATATATATATATGTATATATCTATTTGTATATGAGCCTGTCTCAAAAGGTGCTACCTCTACCGTTTTTTGTCCATAGTAACGATTGACACAAAACAGCACAGAAACGGTTACACTGAAAACACAAGGGCATTTGCTTCAAATCAATAGTTATTCTATTGGGATTAATAAACACCATGTATAAAACAAATCAGTTTATCCTGAGCAAATGCATAAGTAGATAGTGTGTTGATTGTTACTATGGACAAAGTTTTGTCCCATTTTGCTTAGCACCTAACATAATATATTGTCTCATATATATATGTGTATATACATACACCTCACATGGTGTCGTGTAGCAAGGTGTGATATGGCATGGTGTGGTATGGCATGGGGTGGTATGGTGTCATCCCAGCCCGTATTGGTCGGGTCGGGATGACACACACTTGTAAAATATTCCGATAAAACGCATTGATGGGGAATGCAAATGGTCTATAATGTAGTACAAATGGTATATTAATGTAAATGATAAATATAGGGCCACGTGCATGAATGTATTTATGTAGTTGCTGGTGATTCTTTACTTATGGTCAATAGTCATTGTGATTTTGGTAGATAGTGTGAATGAGGCACTAGTGATAGTGTGCAAGGAGCCTCAAGAGCTCTACTCACTACCCCCTCTCCCCCAACTGTTAGTCACGGATCATCACACACATAGCTCAGGCAGGTGGAGGCCAAGCAGCCGCACTGCATGGTGGTGGTGGGTAGATCACAGTAACCATGGTGACCCCAGAATGCTTACTGTTCATTGGTGCAACTAGAAATGCTTGTTGCTGATTGGAGATAATGGTCAGGTGGTATACCATACCAGATCCTTGTACCACTATATAATAATAAACCTGAGGGTACAAGCTCTCACTGTCCTTTCATTCTTCATACTCTTCCTTTCTCTTCTTGCTGTATTGATTTCCTAAAGCCTGCCTACACAACCACATATGCCAGCCGTCGACTTTACACACTTATAGGCATCTGTATCCAAACAGCCACCCACTCACACACACCTGCACAATCACCCACTAATTTGCATCTGTATCCAAGCACGCACACACTCACACACAGTTATTGGCACCTGTATCCAAACACCCATCCACTCACACCTACACACACCCACTTATTGGCACCTGTATCCAAACACCCTTGCAGGTATAGCAATACCTCAGGGAGTTTGACGCCCCTGCCCTCCACCACTGCCTTGTGGTACAGATTCTTGACAGAACCGAAGGCTAAGGGAGCAAACCCTAAACAGAAAACCATGTCACTGTGGTAGCATTAAGGGAGGTTGATGTATGGAACTCCCAACATCTCCCGACCAGCCACTGCAGGGACAAATAGTTTGCGCCTGTCTTGACATGTTCTTGCTGGTGTGAAACCTCTATTTGCTCCCCAAGAGAGTGCCGCTGGTAACTTGCAAAAGCCAGCAGCACTTCAACACTTTTGCAGGCAGCTTTCATGAAATGTAAGAGTGGCAGTCAAGTAATGAAAGCAGTCTTTGTCGCATCGCGACCGACAGCATGATGATGATCCAAACACCCACCCACTCACACACACACCTACACGCACTCACACCCACTTATTGGCATCTGTATCCAAACACCCACCCACTCACACACACCTACACACATCACACCCACTTATTGGCACCTGTATTCAAACATCCACCCACTCACACACACCTACACACATCACACCCACTTATTGGCACCTGTATTCAAACAGCCACCCACTCACACACACCTACACACATCACACCCACTTATTGGCATCTGTATCCAAACACCCACCCACTCACACACACCTACACACATCACACCCACTTATTGGCACCTGTATCCAAACACCGACCCACTCACACACACCTACACACATCACACCCACTTATTGGCACCTGTATCCAAACACCCACCCACTCACACACACCTACACACATCACACCCACTTATTGGCACCTGTATTCAAACACCCACCCACTCACACACACCTACACACATCACACCCACTTATTGGCACCTGTATCCAAACACCCACCCACTCACACACACCTACACACATCACACCCACTTATTGGCACCTGTATCCAAACACCCACCCACTCACACACACCTACACACATCACACCCACTTATTGGCACCTGTATTCAAATACCCACCCACTCACACAGACCTACACACATCACACCCACTTATTGGCACCTGTATTCAAACACCCACCCACTCACACACACACCTACACACATCACACCCACTTATTGGCACCTGTATCCAAACACCCACTCACTCACACACACCTACACACATCACACCCACTTATTGGCACCTGTATCCAAACACCCACCTACTCACACACACCTACACACATCACACCCACTTATTGGCACCTGTATCCAAACACCCACCCACTCACACACACCTACACACATCACACCCACTTATTGGCACCTGTATCCAAACACCCACCCACTCACACACACCTACACACATCACACCCACTTATTGGCACCTGTATCCAAACACCCACCCACTCACACACGCACCTGCACACACAACCACATACAGTTATTGGCACCTGTATCCAAACACCCACCCACTCACATACACCTACACACACAACTACAAACAGTTATTGGCACCTGTATCCAAACACCCACCCACTCACACCTACACACACACACTTATTGGCACATGTATCCAAACACCCACCCACCCACCCACTCACACACACCCACTCACACCCCCACCTGGACACATGTGTACCTTACACAGGGCACACACATTAAGCTAGGCCTACCTACACACACCCACACACAGTTATTGGCACCTGTATCCAAACACCTACCCACTCACACATACACACAGTTATTGGCACCTGTATCCAAACACCCACCCACTCACACACACACACAGTTATTGGCACCTGTATCCAAACACCCACCCACTCACGCACACACACCTACACAGTTATTGGCACCTGTACCCAAACCCCCACCCACTCACACACAGCCACACACAGTTATTGGCACCTGTATCCAAACACCTACCCACTCACACACACACCTACACACACTCACACACACAGTTATTGGCACCTGTATCCAAATACCCACCCACTCACACACGTAACCAAACACCCCCACATACATACTTACGTGACCTACACCCCCACCTGGACACACATGTACCTTACACAGGGCACACACATTAAGCTAGGCCTACCTACACCCACACCTGGACACATATGTACCTTACACATGGCACACACATTAAGCTAGGCCTACCTACACCCGCACCTGGACACATGTGTACCTTACACCGGGCACACACATTAAACTAGGCCTGCCTAAACCCCCACCTGGACACACGTATGCCTTACACAGGGCACACACATTAAGCTAGGCCTCCCTACACCCCCACCTGGACACATGTGTACCTTACACAGGGCACACACATTAAGCTAGGCCTCCCTACACCCGCACCTGGACATATGTGTACCTTACACAGGGCACACACATTAAGCTAGGCCTACCTACACCCGCACCTGGACACACATATACCTTACACAGGGCACACACATTAAGCTAGGCCTGCCTAAACCCCCACCTGGACACACGTATGCCTTACACAGGGCACACACATTAAGCTAGGCCTCCCTACACCCCCACCTGGACACACGTATGCCTTACACAGGGCACACACATTAAGCTAGGCCTCCCTACACCCCCACCTGGACACATGTGCACCTTACACAGGGCACACACATTAAGCTAGGCCTACCTACACCCGCACCTGGACATATGTGTACCTTACACAGGGCACACACATTAAGCTAGGCCTACCTACACCCGCACCTGGACACACATATACCTTACACAGGGCACACACATTAAGCTAGGCCTACCTACACCTGCACTTGGACACAAGTGTACCTTACACAGGGCACACACATTAAGCTAGGCCTACCTACACCCGCACCTGGACACACGTATACCTTACACAGGGCACACACATTAAGCTAGGCCTACCTACACCCCCACCTGGACACACATATACCTTACACATGGCACACACATTAAGCTAGGCCTACCTACACCCGCACCTGGACACACATATACCTTACACAGGGCACACACATTAAGCTAGGCCTGCCTAAACCCCCACCTGGACACACGTATGCCTTACACAGGGCACACACATTAAGCTAGGCCTCCCTACACCCCCACCTGGACACACGTATGCCTTACACAGGGCACACACATTAAGCTAGGCCTCCCTACACCCCCACCTGGACACATGTGTACCTTACACAGGGCACACACATTAAGCTAGGCCTCCCTACACCCCCACCTGGACACATGTGTACCTTACACAGGGCACACACATTAAGCTAGGCCTACCTACACCCGCACCTGGACATATGTGTACCTTACACAGGGTGCACACATTAAGCTAGGCCTACCTACACCCGCACCTGGACACATGTGTACCTTACACAGGGCACACACATTAAGCTAGGCCTACCTACACTCCCACCTGGACACATGTGTACCTTACACCGGGCACACGCATTAAGCTAGGCCTACCTACACCCGCACCTGGACACACATATACCTCACACAGGGCACACACATTAAGCTAGGCCTACCAACACCCACACCTGGACACATGTGTACCTTACACAGGGCACACACATTAAGCTAGGCCTACCTACACCCCCACCTGGACACATGTGTACCTTACACAGGGCACACGCATTAAGCTAGGCCTACCTACACCCGCACCTTGACACATGTGTACCTTACACAGGGCACACACATTAAGCTAGGCCTCCCTACACCCCAACCTGGACACATGTATACCTTACACAGAGCACACACATTAAGCTAGGCCTACCTACACCCCCACCTGGACACATGTGTACCTTATACAGGGCACACACATTAAGCTAGGCCTCCCTACACCCCCACCTGGACACATGTATACCTTACACAGGGCACACACATTAAGCTAGGCCTACCTACACCCCCACCTGGACAGACGTGTACCTTACACAGGGCACACACATTAAGCCAGGCCTACCTACACTACCACCCCGACTACAGCCACATTCACACACCCACCTGGCCCGCTCCTCCCTGGTCTGTTCGACGTCCTTACAGGCGCTGACAGCCGGCACTCACTTAGTCACTGACGGCCGGCGCCGCTCGGGCCTGCTGGACGCTGCTGGTGTCGGTGCTGGTACTGTCGCTGGTACTGCTGCTGCTGCTGCTGGTGGTGGGGGTGCTGCTGGTGCTGCTGGTGCTGCTGGATCCCAGCCTCCTGCAGCTGCCTTCACCTCAGCCTCCAGCAGTCAGACTGATGCCGAGCTGCTGAGACGGCCAGTGTCCGGCGTAAACACGATCACGTGTGAGCCGGTGCGCCGCTTCCCTGTTACTGCCGATCAATGGACGTATTTGACTGGGCCTTTCTATACACATATCAAAATATTTCTTTACAAATTCCTATTCGACTGGGACCGGAAGTGGGTTCCTATACTTATGAATTGAATTTGTCTTGTGGCTCCATCCATAAGGTCACATGGTGCATTTCAACATGTCTGATATGGACAGGTTGAAAGATACAGTAGCTTCAGCCAATCATAGCTGTTCTTTTCGATTGAAAATGGCTGCCCTCTATGGGGGCAGCCATTTGCAATGGAAATAAACAGCTCTGATTGGTTCTTTTCGATTGCAAATGGCCACCCCCATACAGGGCAGCCATTTGCAATGGAAGAGAAGAGCTCTGATTGGCTGAAACCACTGAAGCCATTTGACTGGTCCTCTTTGCATTCGAAAACCTAGTTCACTGCACAGATGGGTGGAGCCTAAATCTTGCGGATGGAAAGGTCCCAGTCGAATGCCTCCAATGTCCGCTTGATTCTCACAGCGGGACTCTGGTGCCTAAAAGTGTGGGTGTGTGCAGGGCTGAGGGTTGGGGGGTTGGGGGGGTTGGGGGTTGGGGGGGGGGGTTGGGGGGGGGGGGGGGGGGGGGGGGGGGGGGGGGGGGTTACAGGTGTCTAGAAGTGTGTGTGTGCATGGGGGGTTTATAGGTGTCTAGAAGGGTGTGTGTGCAGGGGGTTACAGGTGTCTAAAAGTGTGTGCAGGGGGGGGGGGGGGGCTTACAGGTGTTTAAAAGTGTGGGTGTGTGCAGAGGGAAGGGGGTTACAGGTGTCTAGAAGTGTGTGTGTGCAGGGGGGGGGGGGTCAGGTATCTAGAAGTGTGTGTGCATGGGGTTTTTATAGGTGTCTAGAAGTGTGTGTGTGCAGGGGGGATTACAGGTGTCTAAAAGTGTGTGTGTGTGCAGGGGGGGGGGTTACAGGTGTCTAGAAGTGTGTGTGTGCAGGGGGGGTTACAGGTATCTAAAGTGTGTGTGCATGGGGGGTTTATAGGTGTCTAGAAGTGTGTATGTGCAGGGGGGTTACAGGTGTCTAAATGTGTGCAGGGGGGCTTACAGGTGTTTAAAAGTGTGGGTGTGTGTGGCAGGGGGGGCTTACAGGTATCTAAAAGGTGTCTAGAAGTGTGTGTGTGCAGGGGGGGTTTTAGGTGTCTGGAAGTGTGTGTGCAGGGGGGTTACAGGTGTCTAAAGTGTGGGTGTGCAGGGGGGGGGGGCTTACAGGTTATCTAAAAGGGTCTAGAAGTGTACAAGGTTACAGGTGTCTAGAAGTGTGTGTGCAGGGGGTTACAGGTGTGTAGAAGTGTGTGTGTGCAGGGGGGGGGGTTACAGGTGTCTACAAGTGTGTGTGAGGGTTTACAGGTGTCAAGAAGTTGTGTGCAGGGGGTTACAGGTGTCTAGAAGTGTGTGTGCAGGGACCATTGTGTCCATGAAGTGTGTGTGTGCAGGGGGGGGGTTTGCAGATGTTAGAAGGTGTGTGCAGGGGGGTTACAGGTGTCTAGAAGTGTGGGTGTGCAGGGGGGGGTTACAGGTGTCTAGAAGTGTGTGTGTCCAGGGGGGGTTACAGGTGTCTAGAAGTATGTGTGCAGGGGGGGCTTACAGGTGTCTAGAAGTGTGTGTGCAAGGGGGACACAGGTGTCTAGAAGTGTGTGTGCAGGGGGGACACATGTGTCTAGAAGTGTGTGTGCAGGTGGGGCTTACAGGTGTCTAAATATGTGGGTGTGTGCAGGGGGAGGGGGGTTACAGGTGTCTAGAAGTGTTTTTTTTAGTGTTTTTTTATTAAGGCTGTATTTATCCTGTCCATAGTATATAAGCCCGGGTACCCAGGCTTGTTTTCAATGCTGGCCAGTTGTAGTGTTGGTGTTATCTTACCACACAGTGGCTGCTGATAAGGTATGTGATTGCCTGCATTTCAGTAGCAGATAGATAATTGGTTGGTATGGTTAATAGCCTATGTTAATTTTTTTTGATTTTCTTGGTATATATGTATATATTTTTTCTACTCTTATTACTAGACTAGCCTACTCCTATTTACATATCATAGGCTTGTACGTAGCTGTGTGGTGTGTTATCTGGCTACTTTTGGCATGGTTACTTTCCATTGGGCGTCCCGCTGGTGGACCGTGACATATCACATGCCCCTTTGCAGTGCAGCTTAGTGGGGGTTTCCTAGCCTTATTTTGCACAGATATTTTTTGTAAGTTTTTAGGTCAGGAATTTGTCGTTCCTTTACCGTTTGGGCATTCCACACCTTGGCAGCCATTTCCAGCGTGCTTCTCTCATGAGCTTTTATTTGGCTTCTGGTCTGCTTTAGTAGTGGCGCATTATTTGCTCTAGTAGCCCTTTGTGGTTTTGTTAGAAGTTTAATGTTTTGACTATAGCTATATGCTAATGTTTTCAAATGAATTATTCTCCTATTTTCTAGTAGTTTCACTTTGGTTCTTTTGTGTATGTCATAGGTGGGGTGCAGCTTGTCTACTCTTAGACAGATTTTTAGGGCTCTGTTCTGCAGTGTTTGCAGTTTTTTTAGTAGTTCTTTTCTCGCACCCATGTAGTTTACATCTCCATAGTCAAAATAGGGGAGCACCATGCCCTTGAAGATTTTTATTGACATTTCTTGTGTCATGTAGTCTCTTAGCTTTGCAAATAGCCACAGTTTGTGGTTTACTTTTTGTATAATTTTATTTATACATAGGTTGTAGTTTAGTTGGCTGTCCAACTCAAGGCCTAGGTATTTGTAATGGTCTACATTTTCTAGTGTTTGGTTTCCTAACTTACAGTGTAGTTTTCTTTCTGGCATTTGTTTATGCGAGAAGAGTACTGTTTTTGATTTGCTTGTGTTGATGGTTATTTTGTTGGACTCACACCACTCATCTAGTTTTAGTAGGAGTTTATTTAGTTTAGTTATTACCTCCTCTTCTGTGGTGCCATTTGCGTATATGACTGTGTCATCTGCATATAGTTGGAGGCATTCAGTTTGCAACCATTTTTCAAGATCGTTTATATAGATTATAAAGAGTAGTGGATGTAACACTGCCCCTTGGGGTACACCACATGTGACAGGTTGGTTGTCTGATAGTGTATTGTTTATTTTAGTTTTCTGTTGCCTGTTGTTCAGGTAGCATCTTATCCAATCCATAGTGTTGGATTTTATGCCCATGGTTTTTACTTTTTCCAGTAGTATTTTGTGGTCTACTGTGTCAAATGCTTTGCTGAAGTCAATGAAGGTGGCTCCAACTAATTGTTTTTGGTTCATTGATGCCATTATGTCATTTGTTAGGTTAGCTATTGTTTTTGATGTGGAGTGCAGTTTCCTGAAGCCCCCTTGTCTTTCGTTTAGTATATCGTTTTTTTCCAGGTGTTCATTGATGTGTCTATGTAACACTTTTTCAATGAGCTTGCCTGGGGTTTGAAGAATTGATATTGGCCTGTAGTTTCCCATGTTTTGTTTGTCTCCACCTTTGTGAATGGGGGTGATGGTTGCCATTTTCCAGGCTGAGATAAAACGCCCCTGCTCAAAGGAGATGTTGAATAGGTCTACTATGGTGGCCGGGATGGCTTGGAGTGCCTCTTTCAGTATTTTGGTTGGTATTTCATCTATTCCACTTGGTTTATTCGTGTCTATGTCATTTATTAATTTTTTTACTTCTATCATATCTGTTTTGCAGGTGGGGATTTCGTTCTCCACAGTTCCTGATCTGTTTTCCCATCTTTTTTGAATTTTTCTGACAGCTTTTGCCCTATTGTGGCAAAGTGTCTGTTCAGTTTGTTTTCTGCATCTTTGTCTGTGAGCATTGCCCCTTCGTTATCTTGGAAGTTTGTATGCTCTTCTTTGTTATTTTTTGGGAATGATAGGTTTACATTTTTCCAGAATTTGTTTGTGTTGCTTCCCCAGTCTTTGTCCTGCTTTATTATCTATTTCTTTTTTGCTGTTCTCACAGCTTTGAGAGAGTTGTTTCTGGTGATGCAGTAGGCCAGTTTGTCTTCCATTGTTTCTGTGCGTTTTGCTTTATCACCCAGTTTACTTTTGGTTGTGATGAGTGATAGAAGGTCTTTGTCTACCCAAGGGTCTTGGTTTTTTTGTACTTTTATTTTCTTCATGGGACACATCTCATCAGTTGATTTTTTTATTTCTATGATGATGTTGTCCCAATAGATATTAACATCATCTCTGTTTTGTGTGATGTTGTTTATGTTTTGGTGCAGATGATTTTTTAATGTATCTTCTGAGTAGTTTTTTAGGGACCTGCCCATTTTGTATTCATAGTGATTTGTGCTTTTGAGCTTTTTCCTGGTTACATATACTAGTTTGTGGTCGCTTATACCCCAGCTTCTAGTGCCCCATTTTGTGGCATGGTTTGAGTTGGTTAGTATTAGGTCTATTGTTGAGCTATTGTTGCTTAGCCTTGTGTTTTCAGTGATGAGCTGCTGCAGGCCTAAGATCTTGATGGTGGTTTGCAGCATTAGTTTATTTTTGTCATTGCTGCTGTAATTCACATTGAAGTCCCCTAGTACAAAGATTTCTGCATTTGTTGATTTTTTTACAGTGTTTATGCTCTTTTCTAGTTCTTCAAGGAATACTTCAATTTCACCTGACGGTGGCCTATAGAGGCTCACTATGGCTACATTTGCTTGCTTTTCGTTTTTTATTAGGCACCATGGTAGCTCTATGTGTTCATTTGAGAGATTTGTTGGTTTTAGCTTTTCAGTGTCTAGGTTTTTGGTGGCTTTGCAGTAAATGGCAACACCTCCACCTTTCTTTGTTTGGTTCATTGCATTAATGTGCTGTCTGTCATTACGTACAAGCCTATATCCGTCTATATTGAGGGTGTTGTTTTGGTGTTTGTCAGTGAACCATGTCTCTGATAACATTAGTACATCTAGATTGTCTTTTTTTAGATGCATTTTTATTATGTCTATTTTATTGGATGCACTCTGGCAGTTTAGGGTGGTGAAGTATGTGCCCCTTCCCAGTTTGCATTCAATCTCTTCTACCATATTTATTTTACTTTAAATAATATTTTTAGGATAGTGGTTGCTTGATTTTGTGAGTTTTTGATTTTGTTTTGATGTTATTTTGGCTTAGTGATTGATGGATTCGGGGTGTAGGTGCTGGTGCATACATGGCCCCTTTTGATAGATAGTCATGCATACCTCCATTACTTTTACTTTTACCTGTGCGCATAGAGGAAGACATGAACATTAAAGTGTGTATTAGTTGTACCTGATTATACTATCATTTAGGGTTTGGTTAGTGAAATTTATCAAAGTTTGTGATACTTATGTTTTGCTATGTTTTTTGCACCTCCTCCTTACCTGCTGGGAGAGCTCTTATGCTTTCTCCTGCTCTTCATTTTCAATTACTTCTTGTTTTCTTATGACATATTTGTTTTTGCTCGTTTATTTATTTGTTTATTTGTTTATTTATTTGTATTTGCTTCCTTGCACAGGCTTTCCTTTATGTTTTGGAGGATGTTCCCCATTTTATTTTTGTATCCTTGTTTTACTGTTTCACCTTCACTGGCGCTGTCCAGGTACTGACCTGAGCCCCAGTATGGGCATTTTGTGCATTCCCTGAATGCGTTTCCTGGAGCATTTATTAGTTTCTCCTTCAGGCTTTCGTTTTGTGTGAATTTTGCGCGGACGATGTCCTCCAGCAGGTTTTCATTGGTTTTGCACCACCACACCAACATACACACACCGCCACACCAACATGCATACACAAACGGTGTGTGTTGGTGTGTGTATGTTGGTGTGGTGGTGGTGTGTGTATGTATGTTGGTGTGGTGGTAGTATGTGTGTGTTGGTGTGTGTATGTTGGTGTGGTGCTGGTGTGTGTCTGTATGTTGATGTGGTGGTGGTGTGTGTGTTGGCGTGTGTATGTTGGTGTGGTGGTGGTGTGTGTTGTATGTGTATGTTGGTGTGGTGGTGGTGTATGTTGGTGTGTGTATGTTGGTGTGGTGGTGGTGTGTATGTTAGTGTGGTGGTGTTGTGTATGGGTGTGTATGTTGGTGTGGTGGTGGTGTGTATGTTGGTGTGGTGGTGGTGTGTTGGGGTGTATGTTGGTGTGGTGGGGGTGTGTGTATGTATGTTGGTGTGGTGGTGGGGTGTGTTGGTGTGTGTATGTTGGTGTGATGGTGGTGTGTAGGTTGGTGTGGTGGTGGTGTGTGGTGGTGTGTGTATGTTTGCGTGGTGTTGGTGTGTATGTTCGTGTGGTGGTGTGTTGGTGTGGTGATGGTGTGTGTTGGTGTGTGTATGTTGGTATGGTGGTGGTGTGTATGTATGTTGGTACGGTGGTGGTGTGGGTGTATTGGTGTGTGTATGTATGTTAGTGTGGTGATGGTGTGTGTTGGTGTGTGTATGTTGGTGGTGTGTTGGTGTGGGTATGTTGATGTGGTGATGGTGTGGGTGGGTGTGTGTATGTTGATGTGGTGGTGGTGTGTATGTTGGTCTGGTGGTGGTGTATGTTGGTGTGTGTATGTTGGTGTGGTGGTGGTGTGTATGTATGTTGGTGTGGTGGTGGTGTGTGTGTGTTGGTGTGTTGGTGTGTGTATGTTGGTGTGGTGGTGGTGTGTGGTGGTGTGTGTATGTTGGTGTGGTGGTGTGTGTATGTATGTTGGTGTGGTGGTGGTGTGTGTGTTGGTGTGTGTATGTTGGTGTGGTGGTTGTGTGTATGTTGATGTGGTGGTGGTGTGGTGGTTGTGTGTATGTTGATGTGGTGGTGGTGTGTATGTTGGTCTGGTGGTGGTGTGTGTGTTGGTGTGTGTATGTTGGTGTGGTGGTTGTGTGTGTATGTTGGTGTGGTGGTGGTGTGTGTTGGTGTGTGTGTTGGTGTGGTGGTGGTGTGTTGGTGTGTGTATGTTGGTGTGGTGGTGGTGTGTGTTGGTGTGTGTATGTTATGCGGTGGTGGTGTGTGTATGTATGTTCGTGTGGTGGTGTGTGGCGGACTCAGGCGAAGGTAGCCTCCTACTGCTGTCACGAGTTGCTCCACTGCACGGCGTTTTCTGATCGGTCGATTCGAACGACCCCACATGAGGTCTACGTGCATTGCGAACAGCAAAGTATCGCACCCAGTGTTAAGTTGAGATTCCTTATATGCGGTATGCGGCATGCCAGTCTTGGTCCATTGAGCGATCCACTTTGCTGTCCACGCATTCACATCCGGACATCTGGAAGCACCACCACACGTTTAAATGCTTTACCATTTGTTGTTGCATTCTCATACCGCGTATATGGAATCGTAAAATAGATGACATAATTAAAGTTGCTTAGTCTGATGGTTACTGTCAGGTAGGGGACGTTGTAGACACACACAGAACTTAGTTTGATGGTTACTGACAGGTAGGAGATGTTGTAGACACACAGGGCTTAGTCTGATGGTTACTGGCACGTAGCGATGTTGTAGACATACACAGAGCTTAGTCCGATGGTTACTGGCAGGTAGGGAGATTGTAGACACACACAGAGCTTAGTCCGATGGTTACTGGCAGGTAGGGACGTTGTAGACACACACAGAGCTTAGTCCGATGGTTACTGGCAGGATGGGGATGTTGTAGACACACACACTCATACTCATACTCATCCGCTTCTGATTTTGTTAGGCTTATAAGCCTGTATCAGGTCGATGCATGTCAAAATTTGATTTACTAGGATTAAATGCATCGAGTACCGGATGTATGCAATATTGCAGCCCCTCCAATCCTTATCCAGTCTGCCTTTGAAGGCGTTGACGGAAGGCGCGTCTATGACATGTTCAGGCAGTGCGTTTCAGGCATTTACTATCCTGTTACTGAAGAATAGCTGTCTGACTGGTTTTATTGCTCTTTCCTTCTTCAGCTTGTATCGATGACCTCTAGTTTTACAGTTGGCCAGCTTCAGCTATCTAGCATCAACCGCATATCTTCCAGTGACGTGTTTGAATGCTTCTATTATGTCTTCCCTGGCCCTTGGGTAGTATAAGCTGGGTAGGTTGAGAATCCTGAGATGTTCTTCGTATGGTAGTTCTCTTATGGTTGGTGATAACTTTGTAGCACGTCTCTGTACACTCTCGATCATTGACATGTCCTTCTTGATCTTTGGTGTCCAAGCCGTGTTGCCATACTCAAGGTGCGGCCTGATCAGTGACGTGTACAGTGTCTTCACCGTGTCATTGTCTAGATACGTGTACGAGCGGCATATCATGCCTAGAAGCTTGTTCACTTTGTTCCCCAATGCAGCATTAAGAATATTTTAGGACCCTGGGAAAAGTAATGTACTGGGGCTCCTAACCCCTCCCCGGGTTATTTTTATTTAGTGCTATCCAACCAAACAGGTGACAGCTGCATTGGTACTCTGCAGCCACTAGGCTGCCGGGTAACAGCTAACTAGGTCACCTGACTGGTACCCAGCTGCATTGGTACTCTGCAGCCACTGGGCTGCCGGGTACCAGCTAGGGTCACCTGACAGATATGCGGATATAAACCTATAAATAGGGGCCTTATTCGATTAGCACGACCCAGGCGACTCGGGTCACCCGAGTTGCTAGAATTTCAAATCAAACACTGTGAGTGAAGTTGGCAAAAACATGTGCCGTGTGCAAAAAGGCCCGACCCCAGTAACCCACATGCTGGCTGGGGGTGGCTAGGAACGATGACATCACATTTGCACTGGTACCGTCCTCCAGGATAACAGCTATCAGTACCAGTACTAAACTATGCAATCATAAAATACTTTAAATCCTATTTTGCTGTAGTTATATCGGTTATTAAAAAAAAGAAAAGTTTTGGATTAAGCCACCATTTTTTCCACCCCAAGCATGGAGAAGCGTATTCAATTATTCGACCCGAGTCTGTAGGATGTGCGCATGCACCAAAAAGTGGCTTGGGTGACCCGAGCTGATTAATTGATAACTCCCAAGGGTGCAGGTCACATGCTCTCTCGCTTTCACCACAGCCATCAGGCATTCTGACATTCACTTTGCACACAAGGAGGCCATTACTTTGCATGCAAGGTCCATATATGAAACTCACTTTGCACACAAAGAGGCCTCAATCTGACATTCAATTTGAACACAAGGAGGCCACGATCTGACACAAGGAGGCCGCAATTCACTCAGCAATATATAGCAGGCTATATATAACAGGCTATATATAACAGCTATATAACAGGCTATGCAGGTATGCAGGTATTGCAATACCTTAGGGAGTTTGACGCCCCTGCCCTGCAGAGTTGTAAACCACTGCCTCGTGGTACAGGTTCTTGACAGAACCGAAGGCTAAGGGAGCAAACCCTAAACAGAAAACCATGTCACTGTGGCAGCATTAAGGGAGGTTGATGTATGGAACTCCCAACATCTCCCGACCAGCCACTCCAGGGACAAATAGTTTTGCGCCTGTCTGGACACGTTCTTGCCAGTGTGAAACCTCTATTTGCTCCCCTAGAGAGTGCCACTGGTAACTTGCAAAAGCCAGCAGCACTTCACCACTTTTGCAAGCAGCTTTCATGAAATGTAAGAGCGGCAGTCAAGTAATGAAAGCAGAAAACACCATACTGGCTCGGTCGCGCCCGGGTTACCAAGGACGACGCTGCTCGAGCTCATCTTCCGTCGACAGCGGAAAATCAGCTAGGACCATCAAGAGAAACGTGAAGCTGAGAGACATTAAGACCAACTCATGGACATCTCTCTCACAGCAGAGAGCTAAATGGAGAGCAGCAGTCAATCCGAGGCTTGTACCTCGGGAAAACAACATCTGTGCCCATCATCTGTACCAGGTAAGACTCGTATAACAATACTATATATATTAACCATATAATAGCCCAATACTTAAATATATTTTACATAAGCTGCAAAATCTGATGTAAGCATAACATTGTCCAAACCAAAACACTCGACTAGATTTCACCCTGCATCAATCAATCAATAGTTCCATCCTCTAGTCAACGGTTGGATGCAATGGTTCTCCACTTGTCCCGATGGTGTGCTGTTCTGATATACTGTGAATAATTCAAGCCTGTCCACTGTGAAATATTTGTAAACCATGATGTTCTTGGTCTCCCTCTCCCTCTGCTGCCATTCACCTTCCCTTCCAACAATGTACGGTATATTGAACTCTGACGAATGATGTGGCCAAAATAAATAAGTTTCTTTGTCTGTATAGTGGCAAACAAGCTTTTCTTATTTTAATTTTTCTGAGAACTTCTTTGTTGGTGATCTTCTTTGTCCATGATATTTTCATCATCCTTCGATAAGTCCACATCTCAAATGCTGCTAAACGTTTGTACATTTTCTTAGAGATTGTCCATGTCTCAGCCCCATACATTAGAGTAGACCACACATAACACTGAAGAATACGCTTCCTTGTTTGTATTAATATCTTACTTGATGTTAACACTCTATACATTTTGGAGAATGTTGTTCGGGCTATTGTTATCCTTCTTTTAATTTCTTCCTCACATCTCCCATCATTTGTAATCTTTTGTCCGAGATATATGAATTCGGATACTTGTTCTATGTTTGTGCCATCTATGGTTATATTGACATTTGGTTTATCTGTCTTTTTACTTATAACCATTGTTTTGGTCTTCCTGGCATTCATCTTCATGTTGAATAGTATTCCAGCTTTATTGATTCTATTCACTATATCTTGTAGGTTTTTCTCACTGTCTGCTAGTATTACACTGTCATCGGCATATCTAAGATTGTTGACGTTCATGCCACCTATTGTCACTCCCTTGCAATCTTCAATGTGTCTGAAAATCATCTCTGTGTACAGGTTAAATAGACATGGTGACAATACACACCCCTGTCGAACTCCTCGTTTAATCATAACTTCATCCGATAGGCCCTGCTCCATTTTTATAAATGCACGTTGTGTCCAGTATAAGTTCACAATTAGTTTAATGTCTTTGCCATTGACACCAATATCTTGTAAACATTTGATTAACAGTTCATGATTGACTCGGTCGAAGGCCTTCTCATAGTCAATAAAGCAGGCATAAACATCCTGGTTCATTTCACAATAACGTTCACAAATCATTCTCATATTGAAAATCCCTTCATGTGTACCTCTTCCAGATATAAACCCACTTTGTACGTTACTGATTTGTTCTTCAATTTTCTGTCTGTTTCTCAGTAAAATTATTTTCAGGATCATCTTCAACATATGACTCATCAGGCTTAGTGTTCTGTACTCAGTACACAATGTTGGTTTTAGCTTCTTTGGGAGTTGTACAAATATGGATTCATTCATATTCAATGGTATAAATCCAGTCTCATAGATGTCATTTACTAGCTTATGAATGATTTGAATCCCCACTTCATCTAGTCCTTTTATCATTTCTGATGTTATCTGGTCACTTCCAGGAGCCTTACCTGACTTTAGATCATTGATAGCCTTCTCAACCTCTGATACTAATATAATATTCCCATCTTCTTTCTCAATTGTGGGTGGGTTCCCTCTGTCATCATTGTATAGTTTGTTTACATATTCTTCCCATCTGGACTTTATTTCATCTTCTTCAAAGAGCATTTTGCCGTCTTTGTTCTTGATACATTTACTGCTTCTCTGTCTGTATCCTTGACCTGGTATCTCTTTCACTTTCTTGTGCATCTCTCTTGAACGATGTTGAGACTCAAGTTGTTCCACTACTTCACACTTCTTATTCCACCATTCATCTTTAGCTTTTTTGCATTCATCTTCTATTTCATTCTTCAGGTGTTTGTATTTAAGTGGATCAGTGGTTTTCACTTTCTTCCTTTCTGCCATCTTTTCTAGTATGGTTTGCGTCATCCATGATTGCTTTGTCTCTCGTTTTTTATTTGGTAACACCTCCTCTGCTGACTTGACCATGCTTTCTCTGAGAGCTTCCCATTCCATTTCAATGTTGTTATACTCTCTCTGAGGAGTTTCTTCATTCATCAGTACACTGAATTTGTTATGAACAGAGACATTATACTTAGTTCTGTATTTTGCATCTTTTAACATGTTCATATCCATTTGAATGTTGTTTTTAATTTTGTTCTGCTGTTTCAATTTCACTACCATACTGATTACTACTGGATTATGATCCGAACATATGTCAGCACCTGGATATGTCCTTGCCTGTTTGATACAATTTCGATATCGTTGGTTGACAAGAATGTAATTGATCTGGTTCCGACATACATCACCAGGGCTCTTCCATGTATATAGTCTTCTCTTTGGATGTTCAAATAAGGTGTTAGCAATTACTAGTTTTTATGTCAAACAGAAATTTATCAAGTATTCACCACGATCATTTCTCTCACCTAAGCCAAATCTTCCTGTTACTGGATATTCATGTTGTTCTCCAACTTTCGCATTCCAATCACCCATAACAATTGTTATTTCTCCAGACTTGGTGTATTCCATTACCTTTTTGATGCTGTCATAGAACTCGTTGACTTCTTCATCATCGTGATCTGAGGTTGGCGCATAAACTTGCAGAATGTTTATATTGAACGGTTTTCCCCTCAGCTTCATCATAATAATTCTGTCAGATACTGGCCAGAATCCAATCATTGTGGTGGCCAGAATATATCATATCTACCTCACCATCACCTATCCTCCCATCACCCCTCCATCTCGTCTCAGCTATACCTAGGATGTCAAGGTTTAGCGCTGTCATTTCCACTTTAAGGTTGTCATATCGGCCTGGTTTGTACAATGTTCGTACATTCCATGTTCCAATCTTTAGCACCTTTCCTCCAGTTTTCAGTTGCCTGACATCAGATGCATACCTTCCTATTTTAGGCTTTGGGTTTACATTGTCATTACTAGGTTTCTTAATAGTTGAAGGAAAGGTGCCTCCACTGTAGCTATTAGAAGGCTTCCCCGCAGAGGGACCAGAGTTGTCTCCATCTCTAAATTTGCTTCCATTAATTACCATTGCTTACTATGGGTAAATACTTGGTAGGTTCCCCTTCCTTTCCAAGGTGACTGGCCACTTACTCATCTTTGTCAGAGTGTGCTCTGATGAGCCACATCATCTTGCTGTTACATCTTCAAAGCTATTGATCTTCTAACTCATATGCTGCTCCAGTCTTCATGCACTTGAAGGGGTGACATCCCCTGACCACCAACAAAGTTGATGTGCACTGCACTTAGTTTAGGCCGACAATTGAGTCGGTATGGCAGCTGGTGTGCACTACCAACTTCTGGTCTCCCATAAATGGGACTAGCCGCATGGCAGCGGGGGTTTTAAATCAGAGTTTACCTTCTCCTAGATGAGCAGTCAGCCAAGATTGACGAGCCCCACCTGCCCGAAGCATCTGGTTTTGAGGCGCCAGAGATCCACCTTTGCCCCTTCTGCCGTCAGTAGAAACAGTTTCGCCTTGTGAAGGCCGGGAGTTGGACTTGGTTATCAGAGGCTATTTGATATGCATGCCATGAGAAAGTACTTTCTAGGTAGTGAGAGCTTATCCTCACTATCACTTCCAGCAATAATAACCTTGAAGCTCCCACTATCCAGCTCAAATAAAATTGATATTGGAACAGTCTCAATATTCAACTCTGATACAATTGATATTGGACCAGCTGTCAATATTAAAAATTGACAAGAATTATATTGGACCAGTTGTCAATATTCAACATTGACAAGAATGATATTGGACCAGCTGTCAATATTCAACATGGACAAGAATTATATTGGACCAGCTGTCAATACAGTTGATATAAGTTGTGGTTTCCTATTATTATATGAGATCAGCATTTCTAAAAAATAAACAATTTAAAGGCATTTAATAAATAAATTAAAATTAATGAATTAACCATTACCCAAATAATTATGAAGTTAATGACAGTATGTGTGGATAACTGACTGGTTTTATCTCAAAGTGACGAGTCACTGGGTGACGGGTCACTAGGTAACCATGACAACGGGTCTCCACCTTCAAGGTGACTGGTCAGGATAAATACTTGCCAAACCTCGTCTATCTTATAACCGCACTTGGAAAAATGTACATATACATTTGTCTATTAAGTTTGATCTGATTAATTTAAATTCTAATATCATGTTGGAAACATTGGGTTTTATTTCATCAGCAAAGAGATGCAATGTGTAACGTTATTAGTACTTAGACGGGTGACTACCTGGTAATAGGAGATGCCAGAGACATCCTCATACAGACTTATAGCCAAACAAATCAGTCATGGATAAGTAATAGTTGAACCTTGTCAGTACTTGGACGGGTGACCACCTGGCAATACAAGGTGCCGGAGACATCATGATACAGGCTCATAGCATGTGGTGGATAAGTAATGAATGTAGGTAAATGAACCATCCCAACAGTTATATGTAGATGGGTCACTCTCCTGAAAACTGGTCAGCATGGGATAGGATTTTAAAACATCAATAACAAAAACTTCCTACTTATTTTGTTCCTTATACTTTTCATATTCATGGGAATAAGGGGAATAAAATAAACGGTGTGCAACTTTGGTCCTTTTAGTTATGAAGTGTTTTTGTACCAAAAAACCCATTTTACAGCCAGCCATTTGTAGCATGACATATGGGACATGGTTGAATCCTTATTAACATCTTGCATTGCATTGATATATCAAACAAAACAGTTCTCAAATCAAAAAGGAAGTATTTATTAACAGGTATTAATGCTTAAATTTAAAAAGAAAAAATTTGATGTCTTCAGAAATAACATTACAAATGTCCATCACACATGTAACCAGTGGTGTCTGGATGCCACACTAATTATTCAGTGAATAAAGCATGGCTGGGAATTACTTTTTTTTATTAATATAAGCACTACATATTTCTGTCTATTATGCCAAGATTAATATGCTTCTATGTATGATATTATTTAATTCTGATTAGATTTTTATTACGCACACTGTGTGGTGTCCTAAACATGTGTTACACGTGTGACACACATGTTATACTGCCATAAGACAAACTTAATCATGGACTACACCTTTATTTTTTATCTCATCAATTTATATTTTACATAGATGTAAAGGGGAGATATCCAGCTGTCATTTGCAACCAAAAAATGTAAAGAATTCAAATATTAGATTTTAACTCTCCATGTGACACTTCTGGCCAGTTTTCAGGAGAGTGACCCAGATACATATGGATATGTAAACAGAGCCGTAGAGATGAACAAACTATTAATGGATGAGCGTACAGAACATGCAAGTGGCGGACCGTCACCAGGTTACCACGCACTAATCTTCACTTACCATCAACAGGCACACACAGCTTTATTACATCGTACAACAAACTTACAACTCCCTCCCATCACTCTTCACCTATATTAGATATTAATTATTGTCAGTCGTGTAATCTCCAACCATCCGCTTAATTTAGCGAGTTTAAAGCTGCATAGTCCAATGAAATATCAAATTTTCAAAACCAAACCAATTATCTAGATTTGATTTTACATATCTAACCTAGATACTGATGCACTTATTAAGCATTTGTTTCTGGGTAGAAGGCAATATTGAGTGAATTTAACAGAACCTGTTAGTGCAGAAGTCTATGGTGTCAGAGTTTTGGCTCTGTGTGCACCAAGTGATGGGTTTAGGCTGACTGTGTGCAGGTGATGGGTTTAGGCCAACAGTGTGCAGGTGGTGGGTATAGGCCGACTGTGTGCAGGTGGCGGGTTTAGGCCGACTGTGTGCAGATGATGGGTTTAGGCCGACTGTGTGCAGGTGGCGGGTTTAGGCCGACAGTGTGCAGGTGATGGGTTTAGGCCGACAGTGTGCAGGTGATGGGTTTAGGCCGACAGTGTGCAGGTGATGGGTTTAGGCCAACAGTGTGCAGGTGATGGGTTTAGGCCGACTGTGTGAAGGTGATGGGTTTAGGCCGACAGTGTGCAGGTGATGGGTTTAGGCCAACTGTGTGCAGGTGATGGGTGTATGCCGACAGTGTGCAGGTGGCAGGTTTAGGCCAACAGTGTGCAGGTGATGAGTTTAGGCCGACTGTGTGCAGGTGATGGGTTTAGGCCAACAGAGTGCATTTGGTCGGTTTAGGCCGACTGTGTGCAGCAGGTGGTGGGTATAGGCTGACTGTGCACAGCAGGTGGTGGGTTTAGGCCGACTGTGCGCAGGTGGTGCATTTAGGCCGAGTGTGTGCAGGTGTTGCATTTAGGCCGACTGTGTGCAGCAGGTGGTGCGTTTAGGCCGACTGTGTGCAGGTGGTGCGTTTAGGCTGACTGTGTGCAACGGGTGATGGGTTTAGGCCGACTGTGTGCAGTAGGTGGTGGGTTTAGGCCGACTGTGTGCAGTAGGTGGTGGGTTCAGGCCGACTGTGTGCAGCAGGTGGTGGATTTAGGCCGACTTTTGGTCTGTGTCGATGTGAGCTGCCCGCTGAATGAGGCGACCAGGCTGCAGTGACACCATTCTGCACCCTGCAAGGCCCTGTTCCTGTTAGGCCCTGCTCATGTAAGGCCCTACTCCTGTAAGCCCTGCTCATGTAAGGCCCTGCTCCTGTAAGCCCTGATTCTGGCAGGATGGCTGCGGCATTCTGCAGTAGTGAAGAACCTCTTCAGTGCCCAGTGTCTCATCATGGCTGCCCTTGTTGGCTCGCATTGAGGTGGGTGTCGCCATTTACCATCTACGTCTTAATCCACCAGGCATTGCATTGGCATAAAGTCAGTATCGCCATTTCCGATCTGTGCATAACACATCAATATTATATGAATACAAAGTCAGTGTCATTATTTCCCACCTGCACCTTAATCCATCAATATTATATGAACACAAAGTCAGGGTCACTATTTCCCACCTGCGCCTTACTTACTTACTTACTTACTTACTTACTTACTTACTTACTTACTTACTTACGCCTACCGTCCAACTTTGGGCATAGGCCACAAACAAGGGCTCTCAGGTTATCCCGGTCCTGGGCCATCTTCTCCAGCTGTCTGCATGTATGGCCAGACCTCTTCACATCTGCCTCCAGGTCATGGCACCAACTGTTTCTTGGCCTGCCTCTCTTCCTTTTCCCCTGTGGATTCCAGGAGAGTGCATGTCTTGTGGTGTTGGATGCAGGCTTGTGAAGGGTATGGCCAACCCATCGCCAGCGTCTCCGAAGGATCTCCTCCTCAACAGGCTGCTGTCCTGCTCGCTGCCATACCTCCAGGTTACTGATGGTGTTTGGCCAGCGTACTCTTAGGATTCGTCTGAGACAGGTGTTGATAAACGATTGGATTTTCTTCATGGTGGTGACCGTTGTTCTCCAAGTCTCTGCACCATACAGAAGAACAGGCTTTACCATGGAGCAAATAATCCTGATCTTGGTGTTCCTTGGCAGCTCCGAGGATCCCAAGACATTCTTCAGCTGATGGAAAGCTGCCCTTGCCTTTCCAATCCGAATTCCAATTGCGCCTTAATCCATCAATATTATATGAATACAAAGTCAGGGTCGCCATTTCCCACCTGCATCTTAAACCATCAATATTATATGAATACATATTGTACAAATCCAAGATGGACACCATCCGGAGTCAGGCGTTGCAATAACTTGAGAACCAAAAGTAGTATAACCATAAATTAGACGATTTTCAGGTGTTTTCGAGTATGGGCAGTCCACTTCTGGTGTTATTTTGCCTATTATAGGTGAATGTCAGGTGGTAAACCCGTATTTACTGACATTTTAAAACAAAATTACATCATTAGGATCACCGGATACAAGGTCATGTTACATTCTCCAATGAATCATTGTCAATATATTGCAAGAAAATGATTGCATATGTATGCTTTGATAATTATACGCGCTCTTCATATTCAGGTTGATGTTTCACATAGAGAAAGCGGACCGTAATCACCTTTCACATTCCAGTCACCATTTGAACACAACCAAAGTATGGTCAACAATTACAACATACAGTGATTATGGTGTTTTTCTTACACATATAGCAGTTGTCCGTTTCTTTTCAGGTCATTGAGTATGACGAGAATGTTTCGTCCCCGGAAACGGCCTTCATCTTCACATTATAGCACTGACAAGCCTCCTTCTGAGTCCAGCAGGGCACTCCCAGGTCACACAGGTCACACAGGTCACACATCGGGCCGAATAACCATAACAAATCCCGGCACCACAGGACAGGAGCAGGTCTAAGTGCAGGTACAGGTAAGGGGCTGTTGTGTGAGGGGCTGCTGTGTGGGGGGCTGGTTTGGTGAGGGGCTGCTGAGTGAGGGGCTGCTGAGTGAGGGGCTGCTGAGTGAGGGGCTGCTTGATGAGGGGCTGCTTGGTAATGGGCTGCTGGGTGAGGGACTGCTGGGTGAGGGGCTACTGGGTGAAGGGGCTGCTGGGTGAGTGGCTGCTGGGTGAGGGGCTGCTGGGTGAGGGGCTGCTGGGTGAAGGGCTTCTAGGTGAGGGGCTGAGGGCTGAGTGAGGGGCTGTTGGGTGAGGGGCTGCTGGCTGAGGACTGGGTGAGTGGCTGTTGGATGAGTGGCTGCTGGGTGAGTGGCTGCTGGTTGAGTGGTTGCTGGCTGACGGGCCCCTCACTCAGACCGCCGTCGAGGCTGTGTCGGGCGCGGGCGGCACCCTGATGGCGTCACTTCCGGTGTCGGGCGTGGGATGCACCTTGATGGTGACACTTCCGGTTACGCCGGCGAGTTGCTGCGAGTCAAAGCCGACGACGAGTTGACGCGTGCCGGCCCGGCGGGCGGTCAGCCTAGTCCTCAGCAGGGCCTCCCTCAGCCGGCCTACCGTCCTGCAAGAGTGAGGTACAGTCACTGTCTCACCAAGTCAGTACAGTCACTGTCACTAGTGACATCATAGGGGAGCACAGTCAAACCTCACCACGTCAGTACAGTCACTGTCACTAGTGACAGCATAAGGGAATCACAGTCAAACCTCACCCAGTCAGTACAGTCACTGTCACTAGTGACAGTATAGTGGAGCACAGTCAACCCTCACCCATTCAGTACAGTCACTGTCACTAGTGACAGTATAGGGGAGCACAGTCAAAGTTCACCCAGTCAGTACAGTCACTGTCAGTAGTGACAGTATAGGGGAACACAGTCAAACCTCACCCATTCAGTACAGTCACTGTCACTAGTGACAGTATAGGGGAGCACAGTCAAGCCTCACCCAGTCAGTACAGTCACTGTCACTAGTGACAGCATATGGGAATCACAGTCAAACCTAACCCAGTCAGTACAGTCACTGTCACTAGTGACAGAATAGGGGAGCACAGTCAAACCTCACCCAGTCAGTACAGTCACTGTCACTAGTGACAGTATAGGGGAGCACAGTCAAACCTCACTCAGTCAGTACAGACACTGTCACTAGTGACAGTATATGGGAGCAGTCAAACCTCACCCAGTCAGTACAGCCACTGTCACTAGTGACAGCATAAGGGAATCACAGTCAAACCTAACCCAGTCAGTACAGTCACTGTCAGTAGTGACAGCATAAGGGAATCACAGTCAAACCTCACCCAGTCAGTACAGTCACTGTCACTAGTGACAGTATAGTGGAGCACAGTCAACCCTCACCCATTCAGTACAGTCACTGTCACTAGTGACAGTATAGGGGAGCACAGTCAAAGTTCACCCAGTCAGTACAGTCACTGTCAGTAGTGACAGTATAGGGGAACACAGTCAAACCTCACCCATTCAGTACAGTCACTGTCACTAGTGACAGTATAGGGGAGCACAGTCAAGCCTCACCCAGTCAGTACAGTCACTGTCACTAGTGACAGCATATGGGAATCACAGTCAAACCTAACCCAGTCAGTACAGTCACTGTCACTAGTGACAGAATAGGGGAGCACAGTCAAACCTCACCCAGTCAGTACAGTCACTGTCACTAGTGACAGTATAGGGGAGCACAGTCAAACCTCACTCAGTCAGTACAGACACTGTCACTAGTGACAGTATATGGGAGCAGTCAAACCTCACCCAGTCAGTACAGCCACTGTCACTAGTGACAGCATAAGGGAATCACAGTCAAACCTAACCCAGTCAGTACAGTCACTGTCAGTAGTGACAGCATAAGGGAATCACAGTCAAACCTCACCCAGTCAGTACAGTCACTGTCACTAGTGACAGCATAAGGGAATCACAGTCAAACCTCACCCAGTCAGTACAGTCACTGTCACTAGTGACAGTATAGGGGAGCAGTCAAACCTCACCCAGTCAGTACAGTCACTGTCACTAGTGACAGTATATGGGAGCAGTCAAACCTCACCCAGTCAGTACAGTCACTGTCACTAGTGAAGTTGCTAACACTTGTGCACGCGAGGGTTCTCGGTGGTAAAGCGTTGCTTAGCGACTAGCTAAGCAACGATCAGGGGGTCGGGAGTTCGGGGCCAGACCCGGCGGACGTGTTTCTACACGCTCCGTCGTTTTCCACCGATATTTAGGCTTTTTAGGGTCAAAATTCTAAACTAAATTATAGAAACAACACGGGAGGGAACGGGAGACCTTTGTTACTATTTATGTTGGTATCCATGTTAGTCTTTGGTTAAGAATAAATCGTGAGCTCTTGTAAAGGTGAATCAGGACGTTCCTTGCATTCTTTCCTATCCTCCAGTCTTATTGTAGATTAACCGCTATGGAACCTTGATATTCGATTGCTTTCTATGAACTGAGAGGCCTTAAGCCTAAGTCGGCCTTCTGCAAGTAATGCACCCCTCTGCGGGAATCTAATAACTGACGCATTTACAGAATTAACGTAGTGTTACTTTTAGGCTAGAACCACGACACATAAGGTAAATTAAATAGTAGAGACAGCGGCAGCAACTCGTGCTGGACTGCGCATATTTGGATTCATTTAGTAACATTCATAATATCTCTCACGACGAAGGGGGCAGCCAGTAGTTGAAATAACCTAATATAAATACACTTTAGGCCGATAAATGCGCACGATGGCAAATATAGTATTTAGACGATACTCTGGCTGGCGCCTATCGTACGGGACGGACACCGATGACGGACTACGCGCAGGCGGGCGGGGCGGTAAGGCTACGACGGCGGCGGCTGGCCCAAGGAAATTCACATGGAAACAATTAATTATATTAACACGTTAGGCTCGCCTTAAGCGGGGGTGGAATAGCCCGACGGTTAAACTGGTGCCGTGACCAGGATTAGTAAGGAGTGTAATACCTTTTGATTCACCTTCTGTACGCGAATTTGAAATTTTAAAAACAAACGGTGCGTGGTCATAGTGCCAGCGCATTCGTTATGTGACAGTGATGTACGGGCGCTGCGCTAGCGCTGCAAGGCGCCCCCTGATGATTTAGGGAGTACTGGGAAGACATTAATATACGGGATATTAGTGTTGACTAAATTGGGCTCCTGTTATGGTTTTGCGGCTAGCCTTAAATACATTTCGCCGCGAGGGTATAGGCCTTGAGACCGCGGTGGGTACCTCTACGCGAATCGTGGCCTGAGGAGCGTAGATCCACAATAATGGCGTACCTTTGTGTCGCTCCGATGGGCGGAGGCGTACGGGACGTGGACTAGCTATCCCGGCATGAAGCCTTACGCGCATTATATTTAGTTAGAGTTTTAGAAATTTGCTACTGCGGCCTTGCCGATATTAGGATCGGTCAGATGTTGAGATTAAGTTAGGCCGGAGGCAGTAGCGTTGAGCTAGCCCGCTTGTTTCTATTTTGTTACGTGGTATCCTAGCGACGTGGCGCGTCGCGATAGGGAGATGACGTCAGAGGGCGTATTTGGAGCATTAGGTCAGTAGTCCAGTGGCTGCTCGACTGATTGGTGAGTTTCCTCGCGTGCTGCATGTGTCACATTTTTAGATTCTTTCATTCGCTCTCTTTGGTTTTACAATATAGTATACCGTTTTCTGTTCCCTTATTGGGGGACGGTTTGGATATCAGGAAATAAACAGGTTTTTTTAAGCTATTCTAAATTACGGGTATATATTCTAAGTAATAACAAGAACACGAGTAAGGTAGACGGATTGAACTATCTGGGTATTTTTCAGTCAGTTTCCCTTAGTTGCTCACATTTATTCTGGAATATCGTTTATTTTCATCTTCCTCGGGACTTACAGAATTTTCGGCGGGTTTGTATTTTTTTTAAAGAGACTTCTCTTTTTCACTAGCTAAATATCTAATAATAATAAATAAATTCTTTGTAGCTAAATATGTATAAGCCGGTCTCAACACAAGTAAAAATAAAAAAATAAAAGATTTCAGAGGAAGTGTGAATATACCCAAAGTAGACAGGACAGCAGCCCGCAGTTAACGAGGTCTACGAGCTGGCTAGGAAGAAGGAGTTGGGGGAAGGGCCTCCCCCCTCACATCGGAGTTGCTTGCGCTCAGCAGCGACTGTGGCAGAGGAGGGGGATGTGCGCGAAACACCGTCCTTGGATGGTGTATCAGTTGAATCGGACAGTGTCCGTAGTACAGGGGTCTCACCCTTCCAATTTACGGCGGACCCAGTCCGGCCTGATGGGGCATCCCCCCACTCTGCAAAGGTTGACCCAGCTCCGGCTGGTAAGACCAGCTTACTCGCTGTACCCTCATTGGTGTTACCGACCCCGTTGAATGCGCACGCGCAAAATGCGCACGCGCAAAATCCCGGGGTTACTGAAGGGGCGAAAAAAGCGCTCAGGGTCACCCGTGAGGAGGGCAGCCTCTTTTCTTTCCTCCCGAGAGAAAAGACGGAGGCCACCCCGGCCCTGTCGCTGCCACCTCCCATAATGGATGTATCCTATATCGTCCCTGCAGCACAGCATGCTAGTCACTGCGACCAGCTAGCAAAGCTAGACGAGCGCGAAAGGAAACTCCTCGCGCGCGAAAATGAGCTGCATGCACAATGGCAAGCATTAGCAGAGTGGCGTACACACGATACCCGCGGAGGGGGCGTGTCCCCTCAGCAAGCTAACGCGCAAATCGCGCCCACAGGGCCTGCCCCTACAGATGCCGCCCAGGCTAGCCAGCTGCCAACAGCTGGCGCCCAGCAGGAAACCACAGGTGTCACCTCCTTGGCGACACACGGTTTTACCGTGGAAGAGCAAGCTCTGATCCAGAATAACCCAGCTCTTCGCAGGGCTGTAATGGAGGCATCCAATATTAACCCAGGTATTGGCACCTCGGCTGTCAATCGGTCTCTATATCTACGTGACCGTAATATAAGCGTCCACGAGCAGTATCAACCGGCTAGGGTTCGAGCTGTGGAAGTTTCCTCATTCGACGGTATCAACCAAGATTGGGAGTCATGGTGGGAAAAATTCAGTAAGGCCATGTCAGTTAATCGGTGGAACGAGACCACTGCTCTAACGCGCCTGCTGCATTTATTACAAGATGGCTCTGGCCAACTAGCAGTAAACAGGTGGGAGCAGGATAGATGCGCCACCTTAGATGAGTTAGTGGAAGCACTAGCGTGGCAGTTTAAAGGGATGGATCCCTTGTCCAAGTGGGAGCTCTTTGAGAAGAGATTTCAGCGTCCGTCAGACTCGGCAAATTCCGTTTATTATGGGATGATGCTCGAGTCAGAGGCCAGGAAAGCTGGCCTAGGTTGTGGTATGTCGCGCGATTTAATTGCGCGCAAAACCGTGTCCGTGTTCATCAATGGTCTCCGTGACCGTTAGGAACGCGATATGATCTTTAAACAATGGTCTCCTGGTAAGCATACCATGGAGGACATTTATCAAATGTTACGCGATTATGCAGCCAAGGCCCGTATGGCCCCGGCTAAACGCTCAGTGGCGGGAATTGCTTCCGCCCCTGACCACTTGGCGTATGGGAACGATTCTCCATACGATGAGGGTAATGTAGGTATCAGTGCTTTCAATGGGCAGGGCTCTCGACCCTACAACAATAGGCCACATCAGTCTGGTAGAAGGAACTGGGGGGATAGACGCCCAGAATTTAATCCCGGCATACAAGGTAGATCCACAGGGTCGTCTACAAGAACAGCTCCAGGACGCGCACGCGTCACGGAGGATATGGAATGTTTCAGGTGTCGGGGATTCGGCCATATGGCATTCCGTTGCGCCGTTGCAAAACCTCGTTCCATAGAACAAGCTATGGTAGCAGGTGATCGTCAGGGGCGCGATAATTCACGCCACGACCCTAATACACTAGCCAAGCTACTAGCGGCTGGTGGCGCGCAAAACGCGCGTGGTGGTAAGCCTCTGCCACCGGCGAGAACGCCTATCGCGCCCCCCAACAAAAATGTCGCTGCCATGCCTATTGAAGGCATGTCCCGTGAATTCTTAGCCAATGCTGAGTATTTAAATTAAATACATCTGCAACGCCGGGAGTGTTGTCAGCTTTGCTACATGAGGGGAACCTTCCAGGCCCACCTGTTCTCAGTGGGGCCCAACCCTTATCACACCAGGTCTCGGGTGACTGGTGTTCCTCAGTGTGCGATGCCACAGGGGTGCCAGGAGCTGCGATTTGCGTCCGTCAGGTTTTCCTGGCGGGTATGCGATCATTGTGCGCGCAAAATGCGCAGAGCCGGGTGCCCGATGTGTGCATGGACTATATATTGACGAAAACCGGTCTAGACTTAAATAATGTAGGCGAACGAGACCAGTTTGCTATGAATATTTTCCCACTGAGTGGAAAAAGATGGTATGTGCCCAACAACATTAGAGGATCTGAGGGATTCTTTCTTATTGACACAGGTACGGCTATGTCTGTGATAGGAAAGAGATTCTTTGATGACCTCAATTTAAATGCGCGTAATTTGGTTTCCAACGTGAAACCATTGAGTGTTACGGGCCTAGTCATCCCACAATTTGGTTGTACAGATATCCCGTTGGGTATCGCCAATCAGATTTTTTACTCGCCAGTTTTAATAGTCGATATACCAGAGGATGGTATACTGGGGAGCGACTGGATGTCATTCTATGAAGCCAGCCTTTCCCCACATAATGGACTTTTAGAAGTCTTACAACCGTATAACTTAGTCATGCATTGTCAACTCAGGACAGATTGTGGGTTGGCGTACCTGGCTGAAGATGTGAATATAGCTGCTCATCAAACTGTGGCAGCTTTGATTACCACCCGGCATATAGAAGGGAAAGGGCAGTGTCTTATTGAGCCTAACCCTGAATTGCTGGGTCCCATCGGCCTAACCGCGGCTCCTTCTTTAATTAATGGGTCTGCCAGTGCGGCCTTACCACTATGTAATACCACCGGTGATTGTGTCCATTTGCTGCAGCGCCAAATTATTGGTAACGCAGCAGAGGCCAGATCACATGGTGCTATTAATAGTCCCACGGCCGCCCTGGTGTTCGACTTATTAAAAAGGGAGAGAGGTGTTGAGGGATTTGGTGGATCCCCTGAACCAGCCTATCCTGTGGACAGGAAGCAATTTACTGGCATACCACAGATCCCTGACTTTATATTATCCATGGCGGAGGCCACTCACGTGGATAGAATAGAGGATAAAAGGAAAATTGCAGAGTTTCTTTTTTAATTCTGTGACATATTTGCTAAACCGGATGCTAAGCTGGGGTGGACGGATGTGGTGCAACACCATATAGATATCGGCGACAATGCCCCTTTTAGGATACCGTACCGCAGATTAATGGATTCCAAGAAACAAGCCTTGGAAGATGAGGTGGTAAAAATGCTGGCCGCGGGAATTATTACGGACAGCACAAGTCCTTTTAGTTCGCCGGTTCATCTAGTTACCAAAAAGGACGGTACGTGGCGATTTTGTATTGATTATCGTAAGTTAAATGCTATGACGCGCAAAAACGCGTATCCCTTACCGCGCATTGACGAGAGCTTGGATAGCCTGGGAGGAAATCAGTGGATCTGCACCTTGGACCTCCAATCTGGATACCATCAAGTCGCGATGCAGCATGATGACCGAGAGAAAACTGCTTTCACGACTCATATAGGCTTATATGAGTGGAAGGTAATGCCGTTTGGCCTATTTAATGCTCCTGCCACCTTTGAAAAAATGATGGCAGAAATGTTAAATGGGTTACTATTTACACACTGTTTAGTCTATTTAGACGACATTATAATATTTGGGGACCCAGTTTCTACATGTCGTAATAATTTAAGAGAAGTGTTTCTGAGACTTCGCAAATTTAAATTAAAACTTAAACCGTTCGCAGGGAAACAGAGTACTTGGGCCGTGTCGTTTCTGGTGAAGGCATTAAAGCGGATCCAAAGAAAATTGAGGCTATAACCAATTGGCCTGCGCCTAAGTCTCCAAAAGAGACCAAAAGTTTACTGGGGTTTGTGTCTTATTATCGCGATTTCATCCCTCACTTTGCTAACGTCATCGCTCCCATACAGGACGTGGCGAATGTTAGCATGCAAGCCTTCGACTGGGGCGAACCTCAGGAATCGGCATTCATCAATTTAAAACGGTTATTCGCGGGGACACCAGTCCTTGGTTATGCATGCGCGAGTGGGCAATTTATCTTGGACACTGAGCGCATTTGCTATTGCAGGCGCATTAAGTCAAATACAAGATGACGTTGAAGTGCCTATCAGCTTTGCCAGCAACAGGTTAAGTGCCTGCCAACGGCGTTATTGTACCACAAAAAGGGAATTAATGGCGATCGTCGTCTATACTAAAAAATGGAGACATTATTTCTGGGATTCTGAATTTCAGATTCGTACAGACCATCATTCATTAAAATGGTTAAAGAGGCGGAGGGTATGATAGGGCGTTGGTTGGCTTGGTTGTCTGAATTTGGCCTAACCAACACGCAAATTACTTATCGACCCGGTCCACAACACATTAACGCTGACGCATTAAGTCGCATTCCTGTACGTCGTTGTGGCATACCGGAATGTGACGATTGTGGTGCGCACACAGCGGTGGTTGCATCTGTAGTACAGGATCCAGAAGAGGAAAGTGATTTTAACTTCTGGACCCAGAACGAATTGCGTCAGGCTCAAGCAACAGATGGTACATGTTCAGCAATAATCACTTTGCTCAATAGGCACACGGCGAGGCCTCCCAGGGATCTCACGAGTGCGGAAAATACGGAAACTATCGCATTATTAAACCAATGGGAGCAGTTAATTTTGACAGATGGGTTGCTATGCAGGAATGCACTAGGCAGCGATGCTCTGACAACTCATCAGCAAATTGTTATTCCTTTCCTTCTAAGGGAGGACGTACTTAAATTTTGTCACTGCCATAAGACCGCCACGCATTTTGGGAGAGAAAGAACTCTCGACAAAATACGCACACGATATTGTCATGGGGGTGATGAAAATGGGAAATACTGCGCCTAGAGCGGGACTCGAACCCACGTCTCTTTGCATTCCGGGCCAGTGTGCTAACCATTACACCACCTAGGCTCCCTGATATCAACACACTACCCACGCCTACCTGTCTATGTGGCTCCTTGCCTGAGAGGTCAGTGCAGACCACTACACTCGTCCCCCTGGAATTGTAAGTCTATTAATGCTTACAATTACATACATACAGGCAATGCACTTATAGTTATACGCATACACAGGGTAGGTTCAACAACTATACAACGCATAGCTTGTACAGGATCATTGTCACGGCAACCAGTGTCGTGGGGGGTGATGAAAATGAGAAATATTGCGCCTAGAGTGTGACTCGAACCCACATCTCTTTGCATTCCGGGCCAGTGTGCTAACCATTACACCACCTAGGCTCCCTGATATCAACACACTACCCACGCCTACCTGTCCATGCGGCTCCTTGCCTGAGAGGTCAGTGCAGACCACTACAATATTATTGGCCAGGCATGAATTCACGTGTGCGCGAATGGGTTAAAACCTGCCCAAAATGCGCGCTTATTAAACCAGGGCTGGGAATGGCTAAAATGCCGTTACAACAACAGATGACTGGCCAACGTTGGGGGCGATTATCCTGCGACTTTGTTTCAGGATTTAGGCGTACTAGCCGGGGAAATTTAGTGATGTTGGTGGTCCAAGACCATTTTACTAAATATGTCCAAGTCTACCCGTTATGTAATCAAACGGCAGCGGTGGCTGCACAAGCCTTAGTAGATAATTGGGTACTCATTTTTGGTGCCCCGATTTCATTACACTCTGATCAGGGAAGGGAGTTTGAGTCGGAAACATTTCAGACTATGCTTAAACTCATAGGCTGTCATAAAACCCGCACGAATCCCTACTGTCCTAGATCAAATGGGTTAGTCGAATGGTTCAATAGGACCTTAATTTCAGCTTTGGCCTGTATGGTAAATGAAGATCAGAGCGATTGGGATTTACAAGCCAAATATGTAGCACACGCATATAATTGCACCAAACACTCCGCCACCGGGGTTACTCCAAATACGCTAGTCACGGCACCAGTTTAACCGTCGGGCTATTCCACCCCCGCTTAAGGCGAGCCTAACGTGTTAATATAATTAATTGTTTCCATGTGAATTTCCTTGGGCCAGCCGCCGCCGTCGTAGCCTTACCGCCCCGCCCGCCTGCGCGTAGTCCGTCGTCGGTGTCCGTCCCGTACGATAGGCGCCAGCCAGAGTATCGTCTAAATACTAGATTTGCCATCGTGCGCATTTATCGGCCTAAAGTGTATTTATATTAGGTTATTTCAACTACTGGCTGCCCCCTTCGTCGTTAGAGATATTCTGAATGTTACTAAATGAATCCAAATATGCGCAGTCCAGCACGAGTTGCTGCCGCTGTCTCTACTGTTTAATTTACCTTATGTGTCGTGGTTCTAGCCTAAAAGTAACACTACATTAATTCTGTAAATGCGTCAGTTATTAGATTCCCGCAGAGGGGTGCATTACTTGCAGAAGGCCGACTTAGGCTTAAGGCCTCTCAGTTCATAGAAAGCAATCGAATATCAAGGTTCCATAGCGGTTAATCTACAATAAGACTGGAGGATAGTAAAGAATGCAAGGAACGTCCTGATTCACCTTCACAAGAGCTCACGGTTTATTCTTAACCAAAGACTAACATTGATACCAGTATATGAGGTTTACGATATTAATAAATGTTTCCCGTTCCCTCCCGTATTGTTTCTATAATTTAGTTTAGAATTTTGACCATAAAAAGCCTAAATATCGGTGGAAAACGACGGAGCGTGTAGAAACACGTCCGCCGGGTCTGGCCCCGAACGCCCGACCCCCCGATCGTTGCTTAGCTAGTCGCTAAGCAACGCTTTACCACTGAGAACCCTCGCGTGCACAAGTGTTAGCAATTTGCGCGCGCGCAATTTGCGCGCGCGCAAATGGCTTAGGCGAGTAGGCACGCCCACTTCACTAGTGACAGTATAGGGGAGCACAGTCAAACCTCACCCAGTCAGTACAGTCACTGTCACTAGTGACAGTAAAGGGTAGCACAGTCAAACCTCACCCAGTCAAATACATGGGAGTGTCATAGTGACGCATAAGGGATAACACAGTCAAACACTCACCCAGTACAGTACAGTCACTGTCAGTAGTGACAGATAGGGGAGCAGTTTCAAACTCACCCAGTTCAGTATAACAGTCACGTCACTAGTGACAGTAAGGGTTGCACAGTCAAACCTCACCCAGTCAGTACAGTCACTGTCACTAGTGACAGCATAAGGGAATCACAGTCAAACCTCACCCAGTCAGTACAGTCACTGTCACTAGTGACAGTATATGGGAGCAGTCAAACCTCACCCAGTCAGTACAGTCACTGTCACTAGTGACAGTATAGGGGAGCACAGTCAAACCTCACCCAGTCAGTACAGTCACTGTCACTAGTGACAGCATAGGGGAGCAGTCAAACCTCACCCAGTCAGTACAGTCACTGTCACTAGTGACAGTAAAGGGTAGCACAGTCAAACCTCACCCAGTCAGTACAGTCACTGTCACTAGTGACAGCATAAGGGAATCACAGTCAAACCTCACCCAGTCAGTACAGTCACTGTCACTAATGACAGCATAGGGGAGCAGTCAAACCTCACCCAGTCAGTACAGTCACTGTCACTAGTGACAGCATAAGGGAATCACAGTCAAACCTCAGCAGTCAGCACAGTCACTGTCACTAGTGACAGCATAGGGGAGCAGTCAAACCTCACCCAGTCAGTACAGTCACTGTCACTAGTGACAGCATAAGGGAATCACAGTCAAACTCACCCTGTTCTCTGTCACTAGTGACAGTAATGGGTACCACAGTCAAATTCACCAGTCAAGTTCACTACAGTCAGTGTCACTAGTGACAGCATAAGGGAAATCACAGTCAAACCTCACCCAGTCAGTTACCAGTCACTGTGTCACTAGTGACAGCATATGGGAATCACAGTCAAAACTCACCCAGTCTCTGTCACTAGTGACAGTAAGGGTAGCCAGTCAATCCTCCCCAGTCAGTACCAGGGTCACTGTTCACTAGTGACAGTTTATGGGAGCAGTCAAACCTCACCCAGTCAGTACAGTCACTGTGACTAGTGACAGCATAGGGGAGCAGTCAAACCTCACCCAGTCAGTACAGTCACTGTCACTAGTGACAGCATCAGGGAATCACAGTCAAACCTCACCCAGTCACTGTCACTAGTGACAGTAACGGGTAGCACAGTCAAACCTCACCCAGTCAGTACGGTCACTGTCACTAGTGACAGTATAGGGGCGCACAGTCAAACCTCACCCAGTCAGTACAGTCACTGTCACTAGTGACAGTATAGGGGAGCACAGTCAAAGCTCACCCAGTCAGTACAGTCACTGTCACTAGTGTTGTTTCACGTCCCAGCAACATCTAAGGTCATATCAGGACGGGTTCCATGTACATCATATATATATATATACGAAATATTGGCCAAGTGGGAGGGGGGCGTTAACCCACTAGAATACGGTATAAACATTATACGCATTATATAAATTATACACAGTATAAAATTATATACAGTATACATAATGGTGGATCAGAGATTAGTAATCTAAGTTTCAGTTGATCTAATTACCTACCACAACACACATTGGTGGCGCCACCCCACTGAACAGTCAATTCAAAGTGAAAGTGAAAGTAGCACATGGATGGCTATCATATGCTTTGTATCATTTCCGTCATGCCTTGGCTATAGTGTTGGGCATTATCAAAATGTAAGTATTCTGAAGGAGTCTTGACCATTCTAAAAAAAATGTATATTAAGTATAACGCCTGTTGCATGTTGCTCTACCTAGCTTGTGTAAATGGTGTACATAATGTACATGGATGTTAAAAGTTGTGCATTGTCACTACACGGTTTGCTGGTAGCTGCACAGTTAGTTCTACATGGGCCTTCATTGGTTATGTCATGTATGTAGCAGATGCTTCAGGCTTGTCATTATTGAATGATAATATCACAATGTGGCTGAAGGGGGGTGGGAGAGGGGTGGGAGGGGTGGTTAGTCGGATGGAAGATTGTGATTTATGGTTGGCTGTGAATCTGAAATAGTGACAATCCATGTTGTCCTACCACAAGGCGTAAAAAAATACCTCTGTTTCCGATTCCCGAATGGCCCTCAATTTCAAATGCAAGTCTCAACATTTTTATTGAAAAAATAAAAATAATATTAACATGTTTCTGATTTGCGACCGACCTTCAAATTGAACCGCGACCTTCAGAATTTTTATTTTGACAGGAGTTTTCTTGAAGATACAAAAATGCATGGTTCATATATCATTATCGTTATTATTTTGTTATGTTGTATTAATAAGTGTGGCCCTTCACAGACTGCTCACCCAAAATAACCTATATTGTGCACTAAACGGCCTGACACTTCATTTGTTTTGCATGTCACAACACAAAACAAAATAAAATAAAAACTTTTGCCGACCTTCAATTATTTTTCATGTCGGCAAAAGAAAAGAAATTTTTTAAAACCTGTTGCTAACCTACCAACGTTCAACTTTTTTCTGCTGTAACCGGAAACCGAGGTATTTTTTAGGCCCAAATAATAATGCACCATTGTAAGCATCGCATTATTTTCATGAACATATCATATCATTCCAGATCGAATTTCCGACAAAACCAATTGCATGTTGTCATGGCTGAATGTCCTATGTCACATGTATAATATGTGGGAATGATGCACCATTAGCGGAATTGACCTTGACGTAAATTCCTGGCAAACACTACGTGAAGCGGCAAAGATTAGGTGCTTCGATCCGATTTTGACTTTGAAAGTGGACAATCCAAATACCGTACCAGATGTATTCTATCACCGTGAATGCAGATCGAATTTCACGCACAAAAGGAACTGACCAAGCTTAAGAAACTTGCTGGTGAGAGTGGAAAGGAATTTGCACAGCCAAGACAATCATTATGTCAAGGGGCATCAAAAACTACACGTGTATATGATCGGATGTGTATCTTCTGCGAACGAACTAACAAGTGTTTAAAAGGAACATCTATTCGAGAAAGCCTGATTCAGGCAAAAGATCTCCGTGCTGACAAAACACTCAGGTCTGTTGCAACTGTAAAAGATGACCCAAAAATTCTTGCGATAACTTCAAGAGAAATAGTGGCAGCTGAGGCATGTTACCATGTGTCATGTTACAAAAAGTACACCAAGTTACAAAAGCAAACTGCCACAGATGATTCTACGGAGACTGACAAGAATGATGACTACAAAACTGCAGAGACTACAGCATTGCAACTGTTGTACAAGTTTATCCGTATCAACCTGTTTTCAAACCCTCATATTGTACCACTCATAGAAGTTACTTCAAAGCTAGTATCCCTTATGCGGGATGAAGGTGTGGAAGACATTAAACAATCAACTAAAACCCATATCCGTAGAAACCTTGAGTCACAATTTGGTGACACTTTGCACTTTTTCTCTGCTGGTACTAGTAATAATGTTTATGTTAGACCACACAACCTTTCAGCAGATTCTATTTCTTGTGATTTTATAAACTTGAAGGACAAACTTGACACTTACATATACAGCCAACAATGTGAACAACTGGTTGTCCAGGTTGCTCAAATCTTGCGAGATAAAATCACAGAAGGTATCAAAGAGCAGGCCTGGCCACCGAATCCACAGGAGTTGACTGAAAGTTATATTCAACTTCCTGATTGTCTTGTTCACTTCTTAGAGGTGCTTCTTGGTGGTTGTCAGTCTGTTACCTCTGACAAGGTCCACCGGCTGTCATTCTCATTTGGTCAGGACATCATTAGCGCTGTTACAAATGCTCGAGTCTTGACTCCAAAACATATCCTCCTTCCATGGGCTATCAAAACTTTAACTGGCAATGTTGAACTCATTAAGACATTGAACCGGCTTGGTCATGCATGTTCGTATACACGATTACAAGAGATAGACACAGCCTTGTGCATCGAAAAGATGAACAGTGTAGATTAAAACAAACCAGCCATTCCTTCATGGGCACACCCATGCATCCCTACTGTGCTTGCCTTTGACAACATTGATAGGCTGGAGGAAACACTGAGTGGGGCAGGCACATCCCATCGTGTAAATGGGATTATTGTCCAACCGCAAACTCATTCATGCGCACCAGCTAGAAAATCAACTGTTAACAAAAAGGAGAAAAGGCGCACCTTAGAACTGTCTGAGCAGCATCTACCTATTTACATCTCTGCCAAGAGGGAAGGTCCTCCACCATTGAAGTTTGCCAACACGTCCATACCTCTAAGCAATGCAACTGAAAGGGCCAGGTAGAAAAATGTCCTATGGGTGATCACCCGACTTCACAACACTGTGAACCAGACGGTCAGCTCTTGGACAGGGTTCAACATAAAAACCAGAGATGATGCAACAGTCAAGGCTGATAAGGTTGGATACTTACCTACAATCAATGCACCAGCAACAGAACTGTCGACTGTGAAAGAGACCCTTTCTCAGTCAATCTCCATTCAGCAGCACCTAGGCCTAGACATGATTGCTGTTGTAATGGACCAGGTTCTGTAAGCTAAAGCAACAGAGGTTGCTTGGAAACAACAACTTAGGTTCGAGAAAATCCTACTGATGATGGGCAACTTCCATATTATTTGTAATATGTTGTCAATCATTGGGAAACTATTCCGTGATGCAGGACTTCGAGACCTTGCTGTTGAATCTGGGGTGATATCTGAGGGGTCTATTGATAAAGTTCTAGATGGAAAGCAGTACAATAGAGGTGTTCGTCTTCACAAGCTGATATATGAAGCACTGATGCGACTTGTATGGAGAGGATTTGTTGAATGTTTGGAAATTAACCACATTAGTGACCTGGCACAAGTAGATGAAACTTTGCGTGTGGTGATGGCTGTGCATGATGATACTTGTGCGGCCACCCTTGAAACCAGTAGAAATGATGAGTCATGCAGGAGTATTCTACATCTGTTACGTTGTTACTTGGATCTTCTGCGGCATGAGAGTTGGCACTTGGCAGCATTTTGGATGATGTATCTTGACATGGTAGATATACTGCTGGGACTGATACGAGCTGATCGTGAAGGCAATTGGTACCTGCATTTAGCAAGTATCAAGGACATGATTCCTTGGTGCTTTGCAATGGACAAGACCAATTACTCTCGCTACTTACCGCTGTACTATGCGCAGATGACACAATTAGAAGAGACATGTCCAGACCGCTATGCTCATTTTCTAAATGGTGGGGTTCTCTGTTCAACTTAGGCAAGCAAACCCTTTTGCCAAGATTGCCATTGACCAGACTGTAGTGGAGACTGTAAACAAGGACACGCAAACTGCTGGTGGGACCAAAGGCTTTAGCCTAAAACATAGTGCACTGGCACATTTTTACCTGACAGCTGAACACAGAGCTGAATCTATTCGACAGCTTCGAGACCTTGTATCAACATCTGGGCAAAGTAAACAAGGACTTGGTCATGCTGACCTCCAACCATCAAGGGTCAAGAGGGACGAAGCTGATGTGATGTCTATTGTTGATATGCTAGAAAACAACTGGACAAACCCATTCTCCAATCAACCATCGGATCTTGTGAGTCTGTCAACTGGTGCTGCAGCAACATCAGCAGTAATGAATGATCTGCTCAAAGCTCACAGCAAGGGTGAAGAAGCTTACAAGATTCACATGGAAAGGCTGGAGAGAGGGTCAGGATTTTATGATCTGATCAAAAAACTGAATTTACAAACATTCAGTGCCTTACACACAAAAAATGTTGTCAAGGATGGTGTGAACATAGAGATGATCTTGAAAGCAGACAATCAGCTCCTTCGCTGGGCAGGGCAAGGTCAAAGTTGTCAATTTGATCTGCAAAAACCAGGAGTACAGAGAATTCTTCACAGCCTTTGGGCAGGAATGGCATGTTACAGAAGATATGTTCCAAACCCTACAAGCATTCACTTGTAGCATGTATAGTTTGAGTACAAATTTTAAAGACGTCAACAAACGTAGGTATGAAATGTTCCGATCAAAAAAAGGTGACATTTCATCTGGACAGCTCCCCCCATGCAAAGATGCATTAAGACAGCACACAAATCGTGCTAATTACCAAGCTGGCATCTGGAGAAGAAGTCTACAGAGCTCACCCAAGATACCAAGCCCAACAATGTAGTAGAAGGACAACTACCAATATCCTGGCTCACAGGAGCACCAGCTCCAGATGTTGTTCTTGAATTGATGTCCTGTAAATGCCCTAGACGTTGCAATAAAGACTGTCCTTGTGTAGCAAATGGATTCCACTGCACCCATGCATGCAGATTACTGAACTGTGCTAATATGCAAGAAGAGGATGAGGACCAATCAAACAATATGGATGATAGTGACAGCGACAGTGACGACGATTGAAAAATCAGGTTCAACAGTAAGAGCATATAGATATATGCTGAGTTTACATAGCAAAATGAACAACCTTTAGACATAGGTCTACCATTCCAGTAAGTAGAATATTTGTAATGTAGGTCCAGATTGTGGCATGGTTAATTGAAAACTGCTTAGAGACAAGTCCAGAGCATTTTTAACAGCACCAATAATGTGTTGTGGCTGTACCTTTGACATTCAGCCCAATAGCGATGTGATTGTCAAAGGGGCGGCCGAGAGCATCTTCTTAGGTACATAATTATAAATCCAGCTTGATCGCAATCCTCCAGCCTCAGCGACTTCGGCTTCCTTAGCACTTGCTTCAGCACACGCTTGAGCGGCCCCTCAGCGAAGACTGTGTAGCATGATTGCAAATGGAGTAAGATGCCCACTTGCGCTTAGGGCCATTTGTACAGCCGCTACCAGTGCAGGTATTGCAGGTATAGCAATACCTCAGGGAGTTTGACGCCCCTGCCCTGCAGAGTTGTAAACCACTGCCTTGTGGTACAGGTTCTTGACAGAACCGAAGGCTAAGGGAGCAAACCCTAAACAGAAAACCATGTCACTGTGGCAGCATTAAGGGCGGTTGATGTATGGAACTCCCAACATCTCCCGACCAGCCACTGCAGGGACAAATAGTTTTGCGCCTGTCTTGACATGTTCTTGCCGGTGTGAAACCTCTATTTGCTCCCCGAGAGAGTGCCGCTGGTAACTTGCAAAAGCCAGCAGCACTTAAACACTTTTGCAGGCAGCTTTCATGAAATGTACAACCGCACAAAACACCATGCCAGCTCGGTCGTCGCCCGGGTTACCAAGGACCGCGCTGCTCAATCTCATCTTCCGTCGACAGTGGAAAAGCAGCTAGGAGTTTGACTCATGGATGCAACTCTCACAGCAGAGAGCTAAATGGAGAGCGGCAGTCAAGTAATGAAAGCAGTCTTTGTCGCATCGCGACCGACAGCATGATGATGATGATGATAACGTTTATTGATTTTCAGCCTTAAGGCACATTTTTTATTAACGGTCAAGATCAATTCCGTTACTTTTTGCACTGGAAACAGTCTATAGTAATTAAACACAAGGCAAATGCATAATAACACAACTTATTATGCTTGTGTACCTATAATAAACACGTTATTCAATTGCTAAGCGGACATATCGTGGATTGCTGGAGATGTAGTATTACCCCTACCCCAAACTGGTGAAAAAGGCTATTATAGTATGATGTTAAATGTGTCTATGGAATCAAATAAAGTTGAAATCTATCTAATATAACACTTGTTATGGATGCCTAATAAACCCCGCTATGTGATCCAACATATAATGTGACCAATATGAATCCTGGCATCAATTGGCATACAACTTATTAACATATATCATGAAAAAAAGTGAAAAACGTGACTTTACAAAAAAGAAATCTATAATTTTTAACAGATAATAATAACCAAATATGAATAATCATATATGGCCAGATGCAGAATGTTATTAGCAACATTCTAAGCCATTTTGCATGTTGATAGGTCATTTTGGTGAGAAGTTATGCACGTTTTCTTGATTCTCTCCATTTCCATGAAATAACGATGGCCATCTTTAAAGATGGCCACCAAAAGGGCATTTGGCAAAGTGACCCGGAAGTCCATCAACTGATTTTGGACACTTCAGATATCAGGCTAACCAAAAATCATAGTAGTGTCGTGGGGGTGATGAAAATGGGAAATACTGCGCCTAGAGCGGGACTCGAACCCACATCTCTTTGCATTCCGGGCCAGTGTGCTAACCATTACACCACCTAGGCTCCCTGATATCAATACACTCCCCACGCCACCTGTCTATTGTTACTTGCCTGAAGGTCAGCAACCACTACCTCGTCCCCCTGGAATTGTAAGTCTTGTAATGCTTACAATTACATACAACAGGCAATCACTAACACATACATACACAGGGTAGTCACAACCATACCGCAAGCTTGTACAGATCCTGTCACGGCAACCAGTCGTGGGTGATAAATGGGAATACTGCGCCAGCGGACTCAAACCCACCTCTTTGCATTCCGGCATGTGCAACCATACACCTAGGCTCCCTGATATCAATACACTCCCCACGCCTACCTGTCTATGTGGTTACTTGCCTGAGAGGTCAGTGCAGACCACTCCAGTAGGAACTGTTCACCAAATTGGTAATGAAATTCGGTCTGTCACATGCACTATATGTATATTTACATCCCACTCAAGCACCACCAACCCATACATATATATATATATGTACGCACACCGATCAGTAATAGAACATTTGCATTCCCCCCTTGCCGAATATGGGAATATTTTACATCACTGCACCAGCTGTGTACCACTGCACCAGCTGTGTACCACTGCACCAGCTGTGTACCACTGCACCAGCTGTGAAACACTGCACCAGCTGTGCACCACTGCACCAGCTGTGGAACACTGCACCAGGTGTGTACCACTGCACCAGATGTGGAACATTGCACCAGCTGTGTACCACTGCACCAGCTGTGGAACACTGCACCAGTTGTGTACCACTGCACCAGCTGTGTGCCACTGCACCAGGTGTGTACCACTGCACCACCTATGTACCACTGTACCAGCTGTGTACCACTGCACCAGCTGTGTAACACTGCACCAGTTGTGGACCACTGCACCAGCTGTGTACCACTGCACCAGCTGTGTAACACTGCACCAGCTGTGTAACACTGCACCAGCTGTGTGCCACTGCACCAGGGGTGTACCACTGCACCAGCTGTGTACCACTGCACCAGCTGTGTAACACTGCACCAGCAATGTAACACTGCACCAGCTGTGTACCACTGCACCAGCTGTGTGCCACTGAACCCGCTGTGGAACACTGCACCAGCTGTGTAGCACTGCACCAGCTGTGTACCACTGCACCAGCTGTGTAAAACTTCACCAGCTGTGTAGCACTGCACCAGCTGTGTACCACTGCACCAGCTGTGTACCCCTGCACCAGCTGTGTAACACTGCACCAGTGGTGTACCACTGCACCAGCTGTGTAAAACTTCACCAGCTGTGTAGCACTGCACCAGCTGTGTACCACTGCACCAGCCGTGTACCACTGCACCGGCTGTGTAACACTGCACCAGTTGTGTAGCACTGCACCAGATGTGTGCCACTGCACCAGCTGTGTACCACTGCACCAGCTGTGTAACACTGCACCAGATGTGTACCACTGCATCAGCTGTGTACCACTGCACCCGCTGTGGAACACTGCACCAGCTGTGTAACAGTGCACCAGCTGTGTACCACTGCACCAGTGGTGTACCACTGCACCAGTTGTGTAAAACTTCACCAGCTCTGTACCACTGCACCAGCTGTGTAACACTGCACCAGCTGTGCACCACTGCACCAGCTGTGTAACACTGCACCAGTGGTGTACCACTGCACCAGCTGTGTAAAACTTCACCAGCTGTGTACCACTGCACCAGCCATGTACCACTGCACCAGCTGTGTACCACTGCACCAGCTGTGTAACACTGCACCAGCTGTGTAACACTGCACCAGCTGTGTACCACTGCACCATATGTGTACCACTGCACCAGTTGTTAAACACCAACATACCGCTGGTTACTTACTTGTGTTTGACAGTCAGGGGGGGCCTGTAGCGGTGTACTTACTGGTATAAGGACGTTAAACCCCAACATACCGCTGGTTACTTACTTGTGTTTGACAGTCAGGGGGCCTATAGCGGTGTACTTACTGGTATAAGGACGTTAAACCCCAACATACCGCTGGTTACTTACTTGTGTTTGACGGTGAGGGGGGGCCTGTAGCGGTGTACTTACTGGTATAAGGACGTTAAACCCCAACATACCGCTGGTTACTACTTGTGTTTGACAGTGAGGGGGGCCTGTAGCGGTGTACTTACTGGTAAAGGACGTTAAACACCAACATACCGCTGGTTACTTGTGTTTGACAGTGAAGGGGGGGGGGGGGCCTGTAGCGGTGTACTTACTGGTATAAGGACGTTAAACCCCAACATACCACTGGTTACTTACTTGTGTTTGACAGTGAGGGGGGCCTGTAGCGGTGTACTTACTGGTATAAGGACGTTAAACCCCAACATACCGCTGGTTACTTACTTGTGTTTGACAGTGAGGGGGGCCTGGAGTCCGGCACCCTCAAGGCTGAAGACACAGTTGGTGAGCGGCACCGGGAGCGGGTTGGTGAAGGAGGCCTCCACGTCGTACTGAGACCCAACCTCCACCTCGGGGGGAACCTGAGAGAGACGGGCACAAGTCAGTGGGGCATGACACAGGTGAGTATAGTATGACACAGGTGAGTAGAGTATGACAGAGGTGAGTAGAGTATGACACACGTGAGTATAGTATGACACAGGTGAGTAGGGCATGACACAGGTGAGTATAGTATGGCACAAGTGAGTAGAGTATGACACAGGTGAGTAGAGTATGACACACATGAGTATAGTATGACACATCTGAGTATAGTATGACACAGCTGAGTAGAGTATGACACAGGTGAGTAGAGTATGACACAGCTGAGTAGAGTATGACACAGATGAGTATAGTTTGACACTGGTGAGTAGAGTATGACACACATGAGTATAGTATGACACAGGTGAGTAGGGCATGGCACACATGAGTATAGTATGACACAGGTGAGTAGAGTATGACACACGTGAGTATAGTATGACACAGGTGAGTATAGTATGGCACATGTGAGTATAGTATGACACAGGTGAGTATAGTATGACACAGGTGAGTAGAGTATGACACAGTTGAGTATAGTATGACACAGGTGAGTAGAGTATGACACAGGTGAGTAGAGTATGACACAGTTGAGTAGAGTATGACACAGGTGAGTAGGGCATGACACAGGTGAGTAGAGTATGACACAGTTGAGTATAGTATGACACAGGTGAGTAGAGTATGACACAGGTGAGTAGAGTATGACACAGTTGAGTAGAGTATGACACAGGTGAGTAGAGTATGACACAGTTAAGTATAGTATGACCCGGGTGAGTAGAGTATGACACAGATGAGTATAGTATGACACAGGTGAGTAGGGCATGGCACACATGAGTATAGTATGACACAGGTGAGTATAGTATGACACAGGTGAGTAGAGTATGACACAGTTGAATATAGTATGACACAGGTGAGTAGAGTATGACATACATGAGTATAGTATGACACAGGTGAGTAGGGCATGACACAGGTGAGTAGAGTATGACACAGGTGAGTAGAGTATGACACAGGTGAGTAGAGTATGACACAGGTGAGTATAGTATGACACACGTGAGTATAGTATGACACAGGTGAGTAGAGTATGACACAGTTGAGTATAGTATGACACAGGTGAATAGAGTATGACAGAGGTGAGTAGACTATGACACAGTTGAGTATAGTATGACACAGGTGAGTAGAGTATGACACAGTTGAGTATAGTATGACATGGGTGAGTAGAATATGACACACATGAGTATAGTATGACACAGGTGAGTAGGGCATGGCACACATGAGTATGGTATGACACAGGTGAGTAGGGCATGGCACATGTTAGTATAGTATGACACAGGTGAGTAGAGTATGACACAGGTGAGTAGAGTATGACACAGTTGAGTATAGTATGACACTGGTGAGTAGAATATGGCACAGGTGAGTAGAGTATGACACAGGTTAGTATAGTATGGCACAGGTGAGTAGAGTATGACACAGTTGAGTAGAGTATGACACAGGTGAGTAGAGTATGACACATGTGAGATGGGTATGACATTGGTGAGTAGAGTATGGCACAGGTGAGTAGAGTATGACCCACGTGAGTAGAGTATGCCACAGGTGAGAATAGTATGACACAGGTGAGTAGAGTATGACACAGGTAAGTAGAGTATGACACAGGTGAGTAGAGTATGACACAGGCGAGTAGGGCATGACACAGTTGAGTAGAGTATGACATAGGTGAGTAGAGTATGACACAGCTGAGTAGAGTATGACACAGGTGAGTAGAGTATGACACAGGTGAGTAGAGTATGACACAGGTGAATATAGTATGACCCAGGTGAGTAGGGTATGACACATATTAGTAGAGTATGCCACAGCTGAGGAGGGTATGACACAGGTGAGTAGAGTATGACACAGGTGAGTAGAGCATGACACAGGTGAGTAAGGTACGACACTGGTGAGTAGGGTATGACAGAGGTGAGTAGAATATGACACAGGTGTGTAGGGTACGACACGGGTGAGTAGGGTATGACACAGGTGAGTAGATTATGACACAGGTGAATAGGGTATGACACAGTTGAGTAGAGTATGACACAGGTGAGTAGAGTATGACACAGGTGAGTAGGGTATGGCACAGGTGAGTAGGGTATGACACAGGTGAGTAGAGTATGATACAGGTGAGTAGATTATGACACAGGTGAATAGAGTATGACACAGGTGAGTAGGGTATGACACAGGTGAGTAGAGTATGACACAGGTGAGTAGGGTATGGCACATGTGAGTAGAGTATGACACAGGTGGGTAGGGTATGACACAGCTGAGTAGAGTATGACACAGGTGAGTAGAGTATGACACAGGTGAGTAGAGTATGACACATGTGAGTAGGGTATGACACAGGTGAGTAGAGTATGATGCAGGTGAGTAGGGTATGGCACAGGTGAGTAGAGTATGACACAGGTGAGTATAGTATGACACAGGTGAGTAGGGTATGACACAGGTGAGTATAGTATGACACATGTGAGTATAGTATGACACAGGTGAGTAGAGTATGACACAGGTGAGTAGGGTATGGCACAGGTGAGTAGAGTATGACACGGGTAGGGTGGTGACCGGGTAGATTATTTCACATTTGACAAATAATATGAAGAGCGCAACCAAACGTCATCAGAACCGTCGAACTATTGAGTGACTGCGGTTGTAGCTCGTGCTTTACGATGATTGCGGTTCCAACAAACCACACAAGGCTGACAGAATCAAACCGTCCCCATTCACCACCAAGTGTAACTAGGTCTAATCGCAAACTGTTATAAACCTTGTGTAACGTCAACAACAACGCACACTAAGCACTACTCATCCCGCTAAGGCCGCAGTGGTGCTCGGCCCTCAAACCACAGTGCTCACCTTGACGACCAGGTCGGGCTTCAGCAGCCGGAAGTCGTCTGTCTCCACGTGATACTGCTTCGTCTCCATCACGTGCACCATGCACGAGATCTTGATGTTGCAGTGGTCGACCAGCTTCCCCAGGTACTCCTTAACCGTCACCGGCATCACTACCTGGCCCTCTGTGAGGAGTGGTTACCACTCAGTTACCACTCAATCACCACACAGTTACCACTCAGTCACCACTCAACTACCACTCATGCACCACTCAGTTACCACTCAGTTACCACTCAGTTACCACTCATTCACCACACAGTTACCACTCATTCACCCCTCAGTCACCACACAGCTACCACTCAGTCACCACTCAGTCACCACTCAGTTACCACTCATTCACCACTCAGTCACCACTCAGTTACCACTCATTCACCCCTCAATCACCACACAGCTACCACTCAGTCACCACTCAGTCACCACAGTTACCACTCAGTTAGCACTCAGTCACCACACAGTCACCACTCAGTTACCACTCATTCACCACTCAGTCACCACACAGTTACCACTCAGTCACCACACAGTTACCACTCAGTTACCACTCATTCACCACACAGTTACCACTCAGTTACCACTCATTCACCACTCAGTCACCACACAGTTACCACTCATTCACCACTCATTCACCACTCAGTCACCACACAGCTACCACTCAGTCACCACTCAGTCACCACAGTTACCACTCATTCACCACTCAGTCACCACACAGTTACCACTCAGTCATCCCTCAGTCACCACTCAGTCACAACAGTTACCACTCAGTTACCACTCAGTCACCACTCAGTCACCACTCAGTTACCACTCATTCACCACTCAGTCACCAGACAGTTACCACTCAGTCATCACTCAGTCACCACACAGCTACCACTCAGTCACCACTCAGTCACCACTCAGTCACCACTCAGTCACCACTCAGTCACCACTCAGTCACCACTCAGTCACCACTCAGTCACCACTCAGCAACCACTCAGTCACCACTCAGTCACCACTCAGACACCACTCAGTCACCACTCAGTCACCACACAGATACCACTCAGTCACCACTCAGTCACCACTCAGTCACCACAGTTACCACTCATTCACCACTCATTCACCACACAGTTACCACTCAGTTACCACTCATTCACCCCTCAGTCACCACACAGCTACCACTCATTCACCACTCATTCACCACACAGCTACCACTCAGTCACCACAGTTACCACTCAGTTACCACTCATTCACCACTCAGTCACCACACAGTTACCACTCAGTCATCCCTCAGTCACCACACAGCTACCACTCAGTCACCACTCAGTCACCACACAGTTACTACTCATTCACCACTCAGTTACCACTCAGCTACCACTCAGTCACCACACAGCTACCACTCAGTCACCACTCAGTCACCACAGTTACCACTCATTCACCACTCATTCACCACTCAGTTACCACTCAGTCATCCCTCAGTCACCACACATTTACCACTCATTCATCCCTCAGTCACCACAGTTACAACTCATTCACCACTCAGTCACCACAGTTACCACTCAGTTAGCACTCAGTCACCACACAGTCACCACTCAGTTACCACTCATTCACCACTCAGTCACCACACAGCTACCACTCAGTCACCACTCAGTCACCACGGTTACCACTCATTCACCACTCAGTCCCACACAGTCATCTCACACCACAGTTACCACTCATTCACCACTCAGTCACCACAGTTACCACTCAGTTACCACTCAGTCACCACACAGTCACCACTCAGTTACCACTCATTCACCACTCAGTCACCACACAGCTACCACTCAGTCACCACTCAGTCACCACAGTTACCACTCATTCACCACTCATTCACCACACAGTTACCACTCAGTTACCACTCATTCACCACTCAGTCACCACACAGTTACCACTCAGTCACCACTCAGTCACCACTCAGTTACCACTCATTCACCACAGTCACCACAATTACCACTCATTCACCACTCAGTCACCACACAGTTACCACTCATTCACCACTCAGTCACCACACAGCTACCACTCAGTCACCACTCAGTCACCACACAGCTACCACTCAGTCACCACTCAGTCACCACAGTTACCACTCAGCCACCACTCATTCACCACTCAGTCACCACCCAGTTACCACTCAGTTACCACTCAGTCACCACACAATTACCACTCAGTTACTGTGCATGCGTGCTATACAATTGTCTTACAGTTAAGAAGTACTACATTTCACTTCCTGTGTAATTATCAACCAATTACCATATAATTATGATAGTTCGCATACAATTATCAAACATTTATCAACCGATCTACATAATTATCGTTCTATAGTGAACTGCCAATCAATTAACAAATACTTGCAAATTCATTCAAACATATTAAAATACATTTATAATATAGCGAATAACATAATCTACGTCATTAGAATCCATATTTTGCACCCATCAGACACGGAGTGTTCTAAGTATGCAATGTACACTTACCATGCAGCTATCAATAACCCATGGTACATGAATTACCGTACCATGTCCTTACCATGCAGCTATCAATAATCCATGGTACATGAATTACCGTACCATGTCCTTACCATGCAGCTATCAATAACCCATGGTACATGAATTACTGTACCATGTCCTTACCATGCAACTATCAATAACCCATGGTACATGAATTACCGTACCATGTCCTTACCATGCAGCTATCAATAACCCATGGTACATGAATTACCGTACCATGTCCTTACCATGCAGCTATCAATAGCCCATGGTACTTGAATTACCATGTCCTTACCATGCAGGTATAGACTACCACATGGTTCATGAATTACCATGTCCTTTCCATGCAGGTATTGACTAACACATGGTACATGAATTTCCATTTCCTTACCATGCAGCTATAGACTAACACGTGGTACATGAATTACCATGTCCTTACCATGCAGGTATAGACTAACACATTGTAAAATATTCCGATATATGGCATGGGGGGAATGCAAATGTTCTATACTGATCGGTGTATGTGACCAGGCGCATGTATGTATATATATATATGTATGGGTTGGTGGTGCCTGAGTGGGATGTAAATAGACATAGTGGTGCTGGCAGGTCTGGGTGTGAGCGCACTCACGGCCTACCCCCTCTGCTGGGATAGTGATCACCACACTCAAAGGTCAAGGTTGGTGGTGGCCATGGGGCCACCACTGGTATCCATGGGGACCAGGAATGCTGGATCCCCATTGGTAGGGCCAAAAATGTTTGTTTTCCATTTGGGCAAAGGGGTGGGGTGATACTCTACAATGAACTCATGAAACCATATAAATAATAAACCAGAGGGCTGGACTCTCTCTTCTTCTTTACACTTTATACTCTTCCTTTCTCTTTGTCTGTATTGATTTCACCATAGCCTGCCTACACAGCCACAGATTCGAGCCTCAGCTTTTACACAACTTGTTGACCACGACGAGTTGATTAGTTGAGTAGTGGATTCAACTTTACAACATGGTGTAAAATATTCCGATATTCGGCATAGGGGGAATGCAAATGTTCTATTACTGATCGGTGTTTTTGACCAGGCGCATGTATGTCTATATATATGTATGGGCTGGTGGTGCCTGAGTGGGATGTAAATAGTATAAGAAATCAAAAACGGGGAGGTGTTGCCATATATTGCAAAGCCACCAAAAACCTAGATTCTGAAGCTCTGAAAGCAGCAAACCTCTCAAATGAACACGCTGAACTGCTATGATGCCTAATAAAAAACGAGAAGCAGGCAAACATAGCCATAGCGAGCCTCTATAGACCACCATCAGGAGACATAGATGTGTTCCTTGAAGCTCTAGACAAAAGCATAAATACAGTATGAAAAACAACAAACGCTGAAATCTTTGTACATGGGGATTTCAATATAAACTATAACAGCAACGACAAAAACAAACTAATGTCACAAAGCAACATAAAAATCCTAGGCCTACAGCGACTAATAACTGAAAGCACCAGGCTAAGCAACAACAACACAACAATCGACCTAATACTAACCAACACCAACCATGCCTCAAAATGGGGCACTAGGAGCTGGGGCATAAGTGATCACGAGCTAGTATATATGTAACCAGGAAAATGCTCAAAAACGTAAACCACTACGAATACAACCGACCACCTCCACAGATCGACTACTCCCCTATATCGATCGCTTTATTTGGGTCCCATTGCAAGGGTATTCCAACTTCCTAAACCGACCGCCTCCCTAAATGGACCACTTAAAGACGGTCCCATGGTGGGGCGATTTAGAGAGGTTTTACTGTATACTGTATGTTGCGTATGTAAGATGGCAACAGACTTGTCCCATGGAACATGCACAGTGAACTGCTATCCACAACGTTAGTTCTTGATATTACCACCAGAGGGCAGGTTGGTGGTGGGAATTGTCTATTCACTAATAGTAATACGGGTTGTTTGTTTGGGTTTTATGTCCTAGCAACATCTATGGTCATATCAGGACGGGCACCGACTTGTGACAGTATGCACTCATGGTGACTTTATAGTGTTGCCCCATTAGGAGACCAGGCCAGTGACATCGTGACCCGATGCCTTCCCTAGTAATGTCCTGTGTCCCCAGGTTTCGCCACCAGCGGAGAGAGTATATGTACGTATACGTGTATATGTACAGAAGCCGCTACCTGATACATGCTCAGTGAGAACAGGCCACTTGAAGGTAACTGAACGATGGGTGAAACAACGGCTGGAAGCGGCCTTCTGCTGGAAACTCACCGGGTTGTTAGTAACACGGACTGGGTTGTTAGTAACATGGACCGGGCTGTTAGCAACATGGACTGGTCTGTTAGCAACATGGACCGGGCTGTTAGTAACAGGGTATGGGAGTAGAAGGGACCGGGCTGTTAGTAACACGGTATGAGCTGTTAGTAACACAGACCGGGCTGTTAGTAGAAGGGACCGGGTTGTTAGTAACACGGACTGGGCTGTTAGCAACATGGACCGGTCTGTTAACAACAACCAAACACAAAAACACAACCCAAAACACCAAACAACCAAACACACCAAAAAACCAAACACCAAACACAACCAAAAAAATGGACCGGGTTGTTAGTAACATGGATCAGGCTGTTAGTAACAGGGACCTGGATGTTAGTAGAACGGACCGGGTTGTTAGTAACATGGATCGGGCTGTTAGTAACATGGGCCTGGATATTAGTAGAACGGACTGGGTTGTTAGTAACATGGACTGGGCTGTTAGTAACACAGACGGTGTTACAACATGGACCGGTGTTAGTAACACGGGTGGGCTAAACACAACCACAAAAAACCAAACAACCAAACAACCACAACATGGACCGGGCTGTTAGTAACATGGTGTGGGCTGTTAGTAACACAGACTGGGCTGTTAGTAGAACAGACCGGTTATTAGTAAACACAGACCTGGCTGTTAGTAACACGGACCGGGCTGTTAGTAGAACAGACCGGGCTGTTAGTAACATGGACCAGGGTTTTAGTAGAACAGACTAGGCTGTTAAATAACACGGGTTGGGTTGTTAGTAGAACGGACCGGGCTGTTAGTAACACAAACTGGGCTGTTAGTAACACATACTGGGCTCTTAGTAACATGAACCAGTGTGTTAGTAACACAGACCAGGCTGGTAGTAACACTGACCGGGTTGTTAGTAAAACAGACCGGGCTGTTAGTAGAACGGACCAACCTGTTAGTAACACAGACTCGGTTGTTAGTAGAACGGACCGGGTTGTTAGTAACATGGACCAGGCTGTTAGTAACACGGACTGGGCTGTTAGTAGAATGGACCAGGCTGGTAGTAATATGGACCGAGCTGTTAGTAACATGGACCAGGATGTTAGTAATACGAACTGAGCTGTTAGTAACACGGACCGGGCTGTTAGTAATACAGACCGGGCTGGTAGTAATACAGACCGGGCTGTTAGCAACATGGGCCGGGCTGTTACTAACACAGACCGGGATGGTAGTAATATGGACCGGGCTGTTAGTAACACGGACCGGGCTGTTACTAACACAGACCGGGCTGGTAGTAACACAGACCGGGCTGGTAGTAATATGGACCGGGCTGTTAGTAACACGGACTGGGCTGTTAGTAATACGGACGAGGCTGTTAGTAACATGGACTGGGCTGTTAGTAACACGGACCAGGCTGTTAGTAACACAGACCGGGCTGTTAGTAACACAGACCGGGCTGTTAGTAACACATACCGGGCTGGTAGCAATATGGACCGGGCTGTTAGTAACACGGACCAGGCTGGTAGTAATACGGACCAGGCTGTTAGTAACACGGACCGGCTGTTATTAACATGGATCGGGCTGTTAGTAACACAGACCGGGCTGTTAGTAATACGGACCGGGCTGTTAGTAATACAGACCGGGCTGGTAGTAATACAGACCAGGCTGTTAGTAACACGGACCAGGCTGTTAGTAACACAGACCGGGCTGGTAGTAATATGGACCGGGCTGTTAGGAACACAGACCGGGCTGGTAGTAATATGGACCGGGCTGTCAGTAACACGGACCGGGCTGGTAGTAATACAGACCGGGCTGGTAGTAATACAGACCGGGCTGTTAGTAACATGGACCGGGCTGGTAGTAATACGGACCAGGCTGTTAGTAACACGGACCGAGCTGTTAGTAACATGGACCGGGCTGTTATTAACATGGACCGGGCTGTTAGTACCACGTACCGGGCTGTTATTAACATGGACCGGGCTGTTACTAACACGGGTCGCGGTCTGGTGGAATGAGCGGCTGGCATCAGTACCTGGCAGACGGAAGCGACTTAAGGAAACCATCACGTGATGCATCATAAGTGTCACAGATCTAGAGCAGCAGCAGGTGTACCGTAAATGTGCGAATAGAAGCTTGGCCCTGAAGGTTACTTTACACAAGTATGGTAATGCAGAGGTCCGGCTGCCCCACCTCACTCACCTCCCACTTCACACACCTCCCACCTCACTCACCTCCCACTTCACACACCTCCCACTTAACTCACCTCCCACCTCACTCACCTCCCACTTCACACACCTCCCACTTAACTCACCTCCCACTTCACTCACCTCCCACTTCACACACCTCCCACTTCACTCACCTCCCACTTCACACACCTCCCACTTCACACACCTCCCACTCCACACACATCCCACTCCACACACATCCCACTCCACACACCTCCCACTCCACACACCTCCCACTCCACACACATCCCACTCCACACACCTCCCACTCCACACACCTCCCACTCCACACACCTCCCACTCCACACACCTCCCACTCCACACACCTCCCACTCCACACACCTCCCACTCCACACACATCCCACTCCACACACCTCCCACTCCACACACATCCCACTTCACACACCTCCCACTTCACACACCTCCCACTCCACACACCTCCCACTTCACACAGATCCACTAACCACCTTCCACTCCACACACATCCCACTCCACACAATCCCACTCACACACCTCCCACTCCACACACATCCCACTACCTCACCTCCCCCTTCACACACCTCCCACTCCACACACCTCCACTTCACACACCTCCCACTTCACAACCATCCCACTAACAACTCACCTCCCACTCCACACACCTCCCTCTCACACACATCCCACTTACTCACCTCCCACTTAACCACCTCCCACTAACACTCCACCTCCCACTTCACACACCCCTCCCACTTAACTCACCTCCCACTTCCCTCACAATCCCACTAACTCAACTCCACTTCACACCACCTCCCACTTCACACACATCCCACTCTCACCCAACTCCCACTTAACACACCTCCCACTTCACACACCTCCCACTTCACTCACATCCCACTTCACACACCTCCCACTTAACTCACCTCCCACTTCACACACCTCCCACTTCACACACATCCCACTTCACTCACCTCCCACTTCACACAGATCGCACTTAACTCACCTTCCACTTCACACACCTCCCACTTCACACAGATCGCACTTAACTCACCTCCCACTTAACACACCTCCCACTTCACTCACCTTCCACTTCACACACCTCCCACTTCACACAGATCGCACTTAACTCACCTCCCACTTAACTCACCTCCCACTTCACACACATCCCACTTCACTCACCTCCCACTTCACACACATCGTACTTAACTCACCTTCCACTTCACACACCTCCCACTTCACACAGATCGCACTTAACTCACCTCCCACTTAACCACCTCCCACTCAACCACCCCCACTCCACACACATCCCACTCACACACCTCCCACACTCCCCACCACCTTCCACTCACCAACCTCCCACTTCACACACCTCCCACTTAACTCACCTCCCACTTCACACACCTCCCACTTCACACACCTCCCACTTCACACACCTCCCACTTCACACACATCCCACTTAACTCACCTCCCACTTCACACACCTCCCACTTCACACACATCCCACTTAACTCACCTCCCACTTCACACACCTCCCACTTCACACACCTCCCACTTCACACACCTCCCACTTCACACAGATCGCACTTAACTCACCTCCCACTTAACACACCTCCCACTTCACTCACCACCCTACCACTTTCACCACCTACCACTCACACACCTATTCACACCCCTTAACTCACACCCCCAATTCACACACCTCCAACTCCACACACACCCCACTTCACACATCCCCCCACTTCAAACAGCGTAACTCCCCCACTTCACACACCTCCCACTTCACACACCTCCCACTTCACACACATCGCACTTCACACACATCCCACTCCACACACGCCCCACTTCACACATCTCCCCCACTTCAAACAGCGTAACTCCCCCACTTCACACACCTCCCATCGGTGATAAAAGTGGGTGCAGCTTCTATTTGTGCGTTTACGGTAACGTTTGCGGACGCTGTCCACCAGTCACCGACCAGCCTTAGGGACGAGCTGCGGCTTAGGGACGGCAGCGGCTGCCGGAGGGGCAGGCAAGCGGCGGTCAGTGGGGGGGGGGGGGTAGTGGAGTGGGGAGGGTGGAGGATGGAGGGTGGAGGTGTGAGGCTGGAGGGGGGGAGGGTGGAGGTGAGGGTGGATGGTGAAGGGTGGAGGGGGAGGGGTGGAGGGGGAGGGTGGAGGCTGGAGGGGTGAGGTGGATGGTGGAGGGTGGAGGGGGAGGGTGGAGGGGAGGGGGGAGGTGGGAGGGTGGAGTGTAGAGGGGAGGGGGGGTGAGGCGGCAGGGGGGAGGGTGGAGGGGGGAGGGTGGAGGGTGGAGGCTAGAGGGGAAGGGTGGAGGGGTGAGGGGTGAGGGGTGGAGGGGGAGGGGGAGGGGGGAGGGGGGAGGGGTGGAGGGGGAGGGGTGGAGGGTGGAGGCTGGAGGGGGAGGGTGGAGGGGGAGAGTGGAGGGGAGGGGGGAGAGTGGAGGTGGAGGGTGAAGGGGGAGGGTGGAGGGGGAAGGTGGAGGGGGGAGGGAAGAGGGTGGAGGTCAGCCATATCAGCGTTCATATTGAGTAGTGATTTCTTACGTTGTCCACCTGTTAGAGGAATACAATTAACACAAACATCATTAGCTAAACACGAGCAGGAAACCAGCTATCGTTTCTTCGTTTTGTACATAAAGGACAAGACTCAAACTAATGCAACAATTATCTTTGTTCCCTGGTACTCTATTCTTCTATTAGAACTTTTAGGTCATTTCGCTTGTTAGTACTATTAGTTTGTCTTTTACATTCTCTACTGTGGGTTGCCGTTTGCTGCCCCTTTGCCCCTAATTGGGGTTTACCCCCCTGCCCCCGGTACTTACGCGCGTGCTGCGGGGCTGTGAGTGTGTAGGTGACTGACTTGAGCTGTTGGACTGGTACCCCGGTGTAGTACACCACGGTGGCCGTCAGGGTCGCCTTAACCGTCCTGGTCTCCGCGCAGTTGTTGGTGACGGTCAGGGTCACGTCGAACGGGTCCCCGAACACGGCGTCCTCCCGCTCAGACAGGTCGAACACCATGTCCTGCAACCAGAGGGCGCCACATAGGGTTATACAGGCAGGCAGTAGGTGGGGCTATACAGGATGTATGTGGGGTTATACAGGTTGTAGGCGAGGTTATACAGACAGGTCGAACACCATGTCCTGCAACCAGAGGGTGCCACATAGGGTTATACATGGTTATACAGGCAGTAGGTGGGGACGAACGGGGCTGCCCTCTATGGAAGATCTTCTGATCAAAAAGAATCTCCGGTGGACTGGACACCTCATGAGGATGTTATTAGACAGGCTACCAAAGCAGATACTCTATTCTCAACTGTCTTCTGGCTACAGAAAGAGAGGGTGCCCTCGTCTCCGGTTCAAGGATACCAGCAAGAGAAACGTGAAGCTGAGAGACACTAAGACCGACTCATCAACGCAACTCTCACAGCAGGGAGCGAAATGGAGAGCGGCAGTCAAGTAATGAAAGCAGTCTTTGTCACATCGCGACCGACAGCATGATGATGATGATGAGGTGGGGCTATACAGGCTGTAGGCGAAGTTATACAGACAGGTCAAACACCATGTCCTGCAACCAGAGGGTGCCACATAGGGTTATACAGGCAGTAGGTGAGGTTAAACAGACATGCTGAACACCATGTCCTGCAACCAGAGGGTGCCACATAGGGTTATACAGGCAGTAGGTGAGGTTAAACAGACAGGCCGAACACCATGTCCTGCAACCAGAGGGTGCCACATAGGGTTATACAGGCAGTAGGTGAGGTTAAACAGACAGGTCGAACACCATGTCCTGCAACCAGAGGGTGCCACATAGGGTTATACAGGCTGTAGGTGGGGCTATACAGGATGTAGGTGGGGTTATACAGGCTGTAGGTGAGGTTAAACAGACAGGCTGAACACCATGTCCTGCAACCAGAGGGTGCCACATAGGATTATACAGGCAGTAGGTGAGGTTATACAGGATGTAGGTGGGGTTATACAGGCAGTAGGTGAGGTTAAACAGACAGGCTGAACACCATGTCCTGCAACCAGAGGGTGCCACATAGGGTTATACAGGTAGTAGGTGAGGTTAAACAGACAGGCTGAACACCATGTCCTGCAACCAGAGGGTGCCACATAGGGTTATACAGGCAGTAGGTGAGGTTAAACAGACAGGCTGAACACCATGTCTTGCAACCAGAGGGTGCCACATAGGGTCATACAGGCAGTAGGTGAGGGTATACAGGATGTAGGTTGGGTTATACAGGCTGTAGGCAAGGTTATACAGACAGGTCGAACACCATGTCCTGCAACCAGAAGGTGGACAGTAGACGTGGTTATACTGGTTGTATGTGGCGTTATTCACACAGTAGGCGGGGTTATAAGGCTGTATGTGGCGTTATACAGACATTAGGCAGGGTTATACAGGTTGTATGTGGCGTTATACAGACATTATACAGGGTTATACAGGTTGTATGTGGCGTTATACAGACATTAGGCATGGTTATACAGGTTGTATGCGGCGTTATACATACATTAGGCAGGGTTATACAGGTTGTATGTGGCGTTATACATACATTAGGCAGGGTTATACACGGTGTATGTGGCGTTATTCACACAGTAGGCGGGGTTATAAGGCTGTCTGTGGCGTTATACAGACAATAGGCAGGGTTATACAGGGTGTATGTGGCGTTATACAGAGATGAGGGTATTACAGGCAGTAAGCAGTGTTACACCGGCAGTATACAGGGCTATACAGGCAGCATTATACGGACAGTAACCAACATTATACAGGTAGTAAGTGGTTTTGATTGATTGATTGGTGGTTTCTTTACGCCGTGTCGGCAGCATAGGCCATATTCAGAATCGAGAATGTTTGTTTTTTATTCAACCATCCAGACTTTACATATAATGTAAAAGCATACAATCAGTTAGGTGTCCAATAGACACTTATTAATTTTCAAATCATAAAATAAATAAAATAGATGAGAGAATTAATTAATAAAAATTGTTTTAATAAACTATATGAGGTGGTACAGACCAGCTGCCCTCAAAAAAGCTAAAATGTCTTCTTGTTTAACTTTGGTAAAAAAGGTCATGCATGCTGTTTGCAGTGTAAAATTGTTGGCGCAGTGCCATAAAATCAACACAGTTTAGTAAAAATGTGCTTGACTGTCAGTGGGGACTGACATCCAATACATTCAGGGGGAGGGTCCCCCTTGAGCAGGAAAATATGTGTTAGCCACGAGTGGCCAATACGGCAGCGGCTAAGGACCATTTGGTCCCGCCGACCACCCAAAAACATGAGAATTGGTGGTTTTCCCACAAATGGTTCAATTTCTTTAAGTTTATTAATGTTATCATCCCACTCCACCACATGTTTCCATTTGGATATTGATGTGGGTGGCTAATTAGTGGTTTCAGAACAGAGTGGGGTAAACAATCAAAAAAGAACCAACGGCTCAACATCATAGTTCAGAGCCTCCTTCGCAGCCCGATCAGCTCGTTCGTTTCCCTGTATGCCGGCATGGCCAGGCACCCAACACAAATGGATGTCATATCCATCTGTTGCTAGCTGGGGTTGACCAACTGTGACTGGGGCTGATCAGGTGTGACAGGGTGTGACTGGGTCTAAAAGGGTGTGACTGGGGCTGACCGGGTGTGACTTGGGCTGACCGGGTGTGGCCGGGGCTGACTGGGTCTGACTAGGTCTAACAATGTGTGACTGGGCGTGATCGGGGTGGACCGGGTGTGACTGGATGTGACTGTGGCTGACTGAGTGTGACTGGGTGTGACTGTGGCTGACTGGGTTTGACTGAGTGTGACCGGGTGTGACCGGGTGTGACCGGGTGTGACTGTGGCTGACTGGGTTTGACTGAGTGTGACCGGGTGTGACTGTGGCTGACTGGGTTTGACTGAGTGTGACTGGGTGTGACTGGGTGTAACTGTGGCTGACTGGGTGTGACAGGGGCTGACCGGGTGTGACAGGGGCTGACCGGGCCTGACTTGGGTCTGACTGGGTCCGACTAGGTCTGACTGGGTCTAGCAGGGTGTGACTGGGGCTGACTGGGTGTGACCAATTGTGACTGGGGCTGACTGGGTGTGGCTGACTGGGTGTGACTGGGTGTGACTGGGTGTGATCATGGCTGACCGGGTGTGATAGGGTCTGACCAGGTCTGACCTGGGTCTAATTGGGTCCGACTGGGTCTGGCCATGGCTGACTGGGTCTAATGCCAAGTACACACCTACCGTTTACGATTGAGGCACTAAAACTCGCGACTCGACCCGACTCGCTTAAAACTGAAAACGGGCCGATTCATTTTTCGAATCGCGAATCGCAATCGTAATCGGCCCGTTTTAGCCCTAAAACTGAGTTTTTAGTCGCGAATCGCAATCGGTAGGTGTGGTAGGGGAGTGCACACCTAAAGCCTTTTGGGAAGTTTTAGTTTGTAAACGGTAGGTGGGTGCGGATGAACGGTAGGTGTGTACCTGGCATAACAGGGTGTGACCGGGGCTGACATGGTGTGACCGGGTGTGACTGGGGCTGACCGGGTGTGACCGGGTGTGACTGGGGCTGACCGGGTGTGACCGGGTGTACCTGGGGCTGACATGGTGTGACCGGGTGTGACTGGGGCTGACATGGTGTGACCGGGTGTGACTGGGGCTGACATGGTGTGACCGGGTGTGACTGGGGCTGACATGGTGTGACCGGGTGTGACTGGGGCTGACATGGTGTGACCGGGTGTGACTGGCGCTGACATGGTGTGACCGGGTGTGACTGGGGCTGACATGGGGTGACCGGGTGTGACTGGGGCTGACATGGTGTGACCGGATGTGACTGGGGCTGACATGGTGTGACCGGGTGTGACTGGGCTGACATGGTGTGACGTGGACTGGGGCTGCATTGAACCCGAGTGTGACTGGGGCTGACATGGTTGACCGGGTGTGACGGGGCTGACATGGTGTGACCGGATGTGACTGGGGTGACATGGTGTGACCGGGTGTGACTGGGGCTGACATGGTGTGACCGGATGTGACTGGGGCTGACATGGTGTGACCGGGTGTGACTGGGGCTGACATGGTGTGACCGGGTGTGACTGGGGTTGACCCGGTGTGGCCGGATGTGACTGGGGCTGACATGGTGTGACCGGGTGTGACTGGGGCTGACCCGGTGTGACCGGGTGTGACTGGGGCTGACATGGTGTGACCGGGTGTGACTGGGGCTGACCTGGTGTGACCGGGTGTGACTGGGGCTGACATGGTGTGACCGGGTGTGACTGGGGCTGACCGGGTGTGACCGGATGTGACCGGGGCTGACATGGTGTGACCGGGTGTGACTGGGGCTGACCGGGTGTGACCGGATGTGACCGGGGCTGACATGGTGTGACCGGGTGTGACCGGGCGGTGCGTACCTGGACCTCGTTCTCGTAGGTGGTGCTGCGGGTGGCTCCTTCCCGCACGGCCCGCCAGAGGGCAGTGCGCTCCTGGGGCGAGCCCTCGGGGAACTTGTAGAGGTGGGTCACGTCCTTCCGCTCGTCAGAGTAGACGCTCTTCGTGCTCATCAACTGTCCGATACTGCCGGACAAACAGCGACAGAGCGACATGACAAAGGGCAGTGACATGACAAAGGGTGGTGACATGACAAAGGACAGTGACATGACAAAGGGCAGTGACAAGACAAAGGGCAGCAAATGACAGAGGGCAGCGACGTGACAAAGGGCAGTGACATGACAGAGGGCAGCAACATAACAAAGGGCAGTGACATGACAAAGGGGCAGCGACATGACAATGGGCAGCGATATGACAAAGGACAGTGACATTACAAAGGGCAGTGACATGACAAAGGGCAGTGACATGACAAAGTGCAGCAATGTGACAAAGGGCAGCAACTTGACAAAGGGAAGTAACATTACAAAGGGCAGCCACATGACAAAGGGTAATGACATGACAAAGGGTGGCCACATGACAAAGGGTGGCAACATGACAAAGTGTAAAATATTCCGATAATGATGCAGTGGTGGGGGAATGCAAATGTTCTATTTATGAAAAAGGTATATATGGCCAGGTGCATATATGTGTTTATGTAGTTGCTGGTGGGACTTGACTCATTGGTAAACAGACATTGTGGTGCTAGTAAGATAGTGTGTACGGGGCACTTAGAGCTCTACACACTACCAGAGAGCGTGTATACAGATGAGAGGGACAACTCCCATACTACACCATGTAACAGATGCCGACTGTGGCGCTCCAAGTGGTGGTTGTTGAACAGTATATGACACAGCTGTCAAACTCAAGGCATTGTCAATGGTCGTGTGCAATCTTCCTACAGAAAACGTTAAATATCTCTAAAACTACAACACCTAGAAACAAACTGATTGGAATACACATAGGAAACATGTTTAAC